>JAIPRL010000262.1:0-20952 GCA_025469235.1 Pemphigus obesinymphae | reverse complement strand
GAAAACTGTTTCTAACTCCATAATAATTATGTATATTTAATTAGTAGTAGCAGTAGCACTGTACGATACTGATAAGTTGATAACTGATAAAAAAATAATATAAGATAAGAGGCGCTGTCTCTAGACGGTCGTCATACAATAATGTCAGATTATATTTTGTTTGGAATAATTTTATCTTCATATACTACCTACACGCGGAGGTATCAATCATTAAATATGACATTGGTTTCTTCAGCAAGATTGGACATTTTACACGAATAATTTTCTGTTTCCACCTGAACGTCAGGAATGCTTTCAGTAATTTTCTTAAAATATTTTAAATGAGTGAATGTTTTGGTCTCAAGGTCTTTCAGAAAGTCTTAAATTGCTATGAAAGCTAAATACACTGAGTTTAATCAGAAAAAAGTTTTTCTCTTCCTTATAATGATATGTTTAGCGTTTGTAAATGTTGAACATCTGTAAAATTTCGAAACCCAGCTTAACGTGTGTGCAGTTTTGCCAAGTCCAACATGAAAGTGACATGAACAACAATATCTGGTCATTACAAAAATTAGCTGTTGTCAGGCTGGGCAGAGTTTCCATTTAATTATATTTGTTATATGTATACTTTTTTAAATCTGCATTATTTTCACTCTTTGTTTCAAGAGACACTAGATTGACTTAAAAGCCGCAGATTGGCAATCCCTGGTCTAATTTTCTTATAAAATAAGCTACAAAAAATCTAAATGGTTCAAAATTAAAACTTTAGAAATACTCTTCTGAATGGTTTGAAAATACCAAATAGAACATGTTAGTTTTAAGTCTACGATTTAGAAATCATATTTAAAAATCTGAATGACAATTGCGTACCTATTTGTATTTTTTCTAGTTGGTACTTTAAATAAGTAATTTTTTAATTTTCTAAATAGTTTTCAAAAGCATAACGATTAACTACCTAAAGTAAATATCACGAAACGTTGTTATAAATTGGAAAATAACAAATAAAATAGTCATGATAATCATCTATATAGATGATAGATATATTATAATATAATATAATCACCAAAAATACCGAAAATTATTATAAATTGGAAATTAAAGTTCCAAAAACTTAAAATGTACACTTATTTTCCGAAGTTTCGCTCAGAATTGTTTTATAGAATAAAAAATGATTTATCATTGCTTTAAAATTAATTATATCCTCCTACCCAACAAATCAAGTGCTTCCACTCTCTACTGACCGACATTTTATTTTTGTGTCTGTATACATTTTTCGGAATGGAGCATTTCGGCAACATGCAGAAGCACAAATCTCTATAGCTATAAAAATAAATTAACCGAAAATGTCTATGATAGTCAAATTTATATACATATATTATAGACAGAACCACAAAACGATGATAAAAAAGTATACAAACGCAAATTTTTTTTATATTACGAAAATTCTAGTGACCTGCAGCTGATATTGGTAAATGCATGCTTACTGCTAATATTATAGTAATAAAATATTAATGAGCAATTTATTCCTAAAATATATTCCAAGCTATCATACATTAAATTATAGAGTAAGTTTCAGTTTTTAAATATAAAATCTAGACTTTGTGAAACAAATATATATTGTATACCTATACCTAAAGTCTATAATATATTATTTTATATTTATAAAAGATTGATTGTGCGAAAAAATATATACGTAGGTACCTGTTATAGTCATAAACATCTAAGCTTTCATTATAAAATATGATCTTATACAGATAAATTCCCATCATTCTTCCTCTACCCCTCTAATAAAATGTAAATATTTAGATATCGAATATTGATTTAGATAATTTGATAAGTGGCGGCAACTACAAATGACACATATAGAAGTATACAAATATGCTACTGGGTTACGGAAATAGATATATATTAATGATGAATAAATTATGAATAAAACCTTAGAAATCGCCCCCGTCCAACTTTTTTTTTTTTAATCGTATTACTGGTGAATTACCAATGAATGGCTTCCTTTATCACATGCAATACACGTAATACATTTAAATGATGATCTCAACTGCTTATTATGCTCCTGTTATACAGATAATTTCTTTATTCTAATAAAAAAAAAAAAAAAATACATTATTAAAAAGGTCAGGCAATTCGGGGGTTCCGTACAATCGTCAATTTAAGATAAATAGATCATAGGAGTTAAGACCGGGTATTAAAGTGGGTTACTTGAATAGATATTAGATGGTACTATAATATTACTATTAATAATATAGTATTATTATTTTAAATTTAAGAACAAAGATAAATCATTGTATTTGAAAAATAATTCTGAGCGAAGTTCGGTTTGATGCAATTAATTTGCTAGACGCAATGTCTACTTACTACTAATAGTATAAGTAGTATCTACTATCACTTTTCAAGACTTTTAGACTCTGAACAAAGCTTGATACAGCTAAAATAGCTAATAGTATACTCGTATACTCGTACTTACACGATAAAAGAGGTGAAAAATATATTTTTGGACAGAAATGCTATCTTATATCAAATTGTATCTATAGTTGGTACCTATAACATATTCTAGACTTTAAAAAAGTTATTTTTCTATGTTTCTAGTAATTTCCAAAAATAAGTATTTGCATAATTAGTGATATAAATTTTCATGAAAATTTTTTTTTGTGAAAATGTTTAAAACGTTGAAAATTTTGAAAATCAAGTTGAGCGTAGAGTATTATATTACTATATATATATATATATATTTGACCTATATATGTAGATAGATATACCTATAAATAGATAAAAATACTACAGTCTTTTTATTTCAATGTATAATACCTATAATTAAGTCTTTAAAAAAAAGTTATATTATATCATATATATTTTTAAATGATTAGCAAATTACAATTTATCAGACTTTTATTAGTTGTTATACCTACTTGTTAAAATGTAAATAATACTTAACTTAAATAAATTATCAAATACGCAATATTAAAAGGTATTTTAAATATGTAAATAGATAACATAATAACAATATTATAGTCTTTTTATTTCAATTTATAATATACTTAAGTATTAACAAAATAAAAATACACAAGACGCATGATAAAACAATATATTATAAACATCCGTGATATAGTGGCTAGTATCACCATAGAACATTATGAATAGTATGACCAATCATTAAAACCTCGCATAATTAATTTTTTTTTTAATATATAAAAATTAAAATGTTAAAATGTTGACAATTGAAAATTTCCGTGAAAAAAAAATTTTCAAGCTTACATCTCTATAGGCATAATCGATTTTTAAATTTTATTATTTTGAATTTTGAAGTTATTCGGAAAACTTTTTTTTTTTTTGTTGCTTTTGAGCTATTTATAAAAGTATTTTTATTTGATATTAACCGTTATTAAGTTACAAAGTTAAAGTTATTAGTTTTATTATAGTATATTCACAATTTTTAGTATTAAAACTTTATGATTTAATACTACCTATTTATATTTTAACCGTACCTATATTACTATAATCATTATACTCTAAAAATATTCACTCAGAATTATAAAAAAATATAATAATTTTCTTATATTATACTACACTATCCAAAGACCTAAAGGGCAGCATTTCAAATTTAGTTTTTACTAGATATTTTATGTACAGATTTTGAGATATTTTTTACCATATCAAATGACGCGTGGAACTTATATTTTCGTCTTCGAAATAAAATAAATAAATATTACTATTATGTATATATATATGTAAATTATCTGTATGTTTTTACTTAAATAAGGTTGAATACACTTGAGAGTATTTTATTAAATATTATAACATATACTTTTAATAAAACAATATTTTATACAATTTAAATACAAATAGAAACCTATATCAGAAAAGTTTACAAGTAGTGGTGCTAGAATTTACGTTCACTGAGCATGTCCGAATATTTTAAATAGCGGCGTATAATATTATTATCATTCTTACAATCATGTGAAACGTGATATTTGCTCTTATACCTGCAGTAGGTACCTACATATTTAATGTAAGTACCGCACACACGTACAATGAAAATTTTATAATTTTTTAATATAATAATTTTGTGGTATAATCTTGTTGAGTCATAATCACGAATTAAGATAATATTAGGTATATCTTAATTTATGGTCTTATATGTAGCTATATAATCCTTCAAAACTACTCCTCTCTTCTAAATTTTTAATTTTAATAAATATAGGTAATTAACAAAAATTAATTTAATACTCTAATAATTAGGAACATGAAATCACAAATTTCTCGTCTGATCCAATTTTTTGGTCTGTGTAAAAAAAATCCTCTTCTTCTCCTTCGCCTTCTCTCCCTACTTCCACTTAACTTGATCTTCGAGATCTACATTCTTTTCATATACACCTACTCATCCCAAGATACTTTCTATTACATTCCCGCCTCTCTTTCAATCTTCCTCTTGCCCTCATTCCTTGATAATTTGATACTTTTGATACTTTTGTTTATTATATTTACTTATTTACGGTCAAAAGACATATTTTCACAGCAATTTTACAATAAAATCGAGTACCCAAAATGAAATTTGGATATCGCAGCAACCTACAATAAGAAAAATTTAATTTCAAAAATATTAAAAATTTAAGACGTCAGGACTTCTCCCTTTATTACGTAAAACGTTTACATAATATATTGTATATCATATGTAACGTTATTTATATTATACATGTACCTACCTACATATTTATAAGTTTGTAAACATATTTTTAATTTTTTATTCCTTAAAACAAACCCATATCCATGACCTTCAAATAATATTCACATAATAAATATTGTATTTGTTTATTTTAATTTTTAAATAATATTTAATCGGTTTGACTCCCAGATATCAAATTAAATACAGGTAGCCAACAATATTTTTCTCGCTAGTGAAAATGCTGCTTTCTGCAAGCGGGCCTTAATTACCTGCAGATCTGTCCAATAATTTAGTAGTTATGCTTGTCGTAGCTATCAAGAACCATTTTCGACTCCCCTAATACGTGAAGATGCCTGATCTGAGTTAGAGTTTGGGAAATAAGACCATGTAAAACTGTTAATTTATTTAATGCTATGCATAAAAAATCATATTTATTAATTTCCCGAATTTAGACATTTTTTTGACAATAAAATTTAATATTAAATAATAATAAAAAAAAATAATTTCTTGTGCGTGATGCACAATATTTTTAAAGGGTTTTGGATAAGCAATTTTACAGATATTTACAGATGATGATCGTCACATCAGTCCTTGAACAGGATAATGTATTATTATTTTTATTTTAAAAGCAAAGAAAAATCACTATTCCAAAAATGATTCTAAGTGAAGTTCGGTACCTACCTATATTATTTTCTGATATAAAACATTTTTTAGTCATTTTAAACAGTTTTCTTTTATGCTTAATAAAATTACTGGGAAAATCGAAAAATTACCTTTTTAAAGTGCCAACTAAAACGAATAGAAAATATTTTAAAGCTCTTGAAAACTCCTACTATCGACTCCTGCCCAAAAAATTATGATATATATTATGCACATCGCACATACATAAAAAAATACTTTTGTAAGACCAAATAGCATTTGCTATGCACAGAGTAAAGAAATAAATATATTAAGGCCCCGCAGCTTAAATATTTTATGGTCCCGCGCAAATAGTGGATGACCTTTCTTCTTCTTTTTTTTTTGCTTATTTCCTTTTTTTTTTGACCGGGGTCTCGCAAAACCTTGTGCCGCTACTGAGTGCATATTAGCATTCTATTTTAAACTTTCGAAAACCTAAAATTCGCTTTCTACTTATAAATAGTATTAAGTATATAGTATAGTTACATTAAGACATTCAATAATATTGTTTTATAATTATTTTTCCAGGTAAGAGTGCTTACGTGTTTTTTCGTTCTTAGAGATACAAATTTCAATTTACGCGAGAAAATCTTTGTTAATATTGCATGGTTACCAAAAGCAACAGTTCAAGTAAGTGTTATAAGAATAATAATAATGTGTTCTCATTACATAGTAGGTAGCAAATATCTAAATTATCGGATGTTTTACTATAAATTATTATAAACGCAAAATCACAAAAACAATAGATACCTACACTTTTAATCATACGTACTTACCTATATATACTATATACATGTACATATTTCAACAACCATGTTGTCATTGAGTGTTTGGTTCGCTTTGAAAATGACTACATAGTTATTGAAGACGTAATACCCTGTGAGGGGAGTTTTTTTTAGAATACCTCTACGGTTACCTCATAGCCTGTCGTAGAAGGTGACGACTAATAGGGATGAGATGGTCGACACCAGCCAGACAGTGAGTGCGGTAACCGTTTCATTAGTCATATATATGTATACGGGAACAGCCGCGGGCAATGATGTCGAAAGGAGTAGGGAAAGCACCAAAGTATTTTGGGGTAGATTCACGTCCGAGTACGCAGGTTAGGTGCGAATAATGAGATTAGGTAGGATACGTGGAGTGTAGGAATATTAATATACAAGAGCAGGGAGTTAGTAGACATTTTGTGGAGGATGAAATGTGAATTTTTGTTGTGTGCAAGGAACCTAAGTGGAAAGAGGAGAAATCTAGGAATCATTAGAGATGAGTATAAAATCAATCATATACTCGGGAAAGACGAGTACAAGGAATGATAACGAATAAAATGAAAGGAAGATTGGTAGAGGTTCGAGTATTTAGAATCTGGTTCTACGGAAGAATGATGGTTTTTGAGGAAGATATGAAACATAGGATTAAGTGAGTGTGGACAAGGGCAGATACAGGGGAGAGAGGCAATTGCTCCGTTCGCAAAAAAATTACAGTAAAACGGCATAAAAAAAATAGGTTGGTGATGACCTTTTGTTTTTTTTTTTTTTTTTTTTGCTTATAAAATTGCACCTTTCGTTCGGGATCTCTGTATTCCGCCTCTGAATGTGGATGAAAATGGAAAATGAAGAAAATCGTCAGGTTAAAAGGTAAATTTTTTTAAGAGAGTATAATGAAGCCTGCAATGGTGTACGGATCGGAGTGTTGGCCAGTGGATAGAAAGATAGAACAAAGTACGATAGTGTGTCTGGCAGAGATGAGTATGTGAAGATGGAAGAGACCAAGACGAATTAAGTGTAGTAAAGGGAATATATGTTGAAGGAAAGAGAAGAAGAGATAGATATAATAATGGTACATAGGGAATTATAACTAATAAGTATTAAAGTCATACTGCAAGTCTTAATATTTTCTCATCTCAGTATATAATATATATATAATTAACCATTATATCGTAATAGTTTATTATTATATATTTGAAAGTATAATCATAAATCATTGCATTGAAGAAAATTCTCCGAGTTTCTCAAAAAACCCCTTCCTTTTTTGACTAGAGGTTTATTTACAAAACGAAATACCAATAAGCCCAGTGGTGGATTTGGGGAGGGACACAGGAGGACGGAGCTACTCTTTATTTTTTTCATGTTTAACAGCGTACCCCTTGATTTATTTATCAGGGAACGCAGTGTCTGTTTTAATTTTTATTTTAAATTTTTTAAAATTATAAATTTTTTTTTTTTTTTTGGAAAACTCGTAAAATTACGAAAACGAATGCTTTTTGTCCTTATTGCATAATAGGTTTTAAATAAAAATCATTATATAAAATGTTGAATAGGTAATTGATCTTATTTAATCATATTGGTATCGTATAGATGGTAAATAATCTTCATTATCCGTGAATGGCTAAAGCCTAAAAGGATGGCGAAATCAATGCGACACCGATAAACTTCAGATATTCTAGGTAGTTGTTTATATTTAATTTTATTAATGGAATGGCGAATTAATGCGTAGGTACCTAAATACTTCTAATTTTTGTGTCTCTTCCACTTTTTACTGTTGTGTAATCACGATATTTGTTTTTTAAAAAAAAACCCCATATTTATGCAAAACTGTTCAAATTAGTTCTTAAAATAATTTTAGAATAAAAACCAGGGCTTAAAACCGTTATAACGAAAAAATCGATAACGTTATAACTTATATTATATAGGTAACGCAAAATTTAAATAACGTTTAAAAAGCCCTGGTAAAAACATCTATTATCAAATCAATAAAGGACAACATTTTGAAATTGACGTCATTTCGATTTTTAAATTTATTAATTTAAAAAAAAGTTATTATCGTTTTAAAAAGTTGGTTATATGATGAAATTATTACACTCATTTATGTAGAACAGGTAAATAAATAATGAAGTCCCATCTTTTTATTTCATTTTACAGTTTACACAGAGTTTTTTATTATCTATACCTATTCAATAAATTATAAAAGTACCAACCTACCTACTTGGATAATTTAGTAGATAGTTATTGAACTTAAAAATAAAAAATTATGCAACGCTTGTAATTTATTTTATTTTTTACGCTCGTGAAGTTTTTTAAATGTCCAATGTATATATTATAGTATAGCTGGTACCTAGATACTTAGACAGCGTGATTAGCTGGATACTTAGATCCTTCTGCTTTATAGGTGCAAATTTAAAATATAAAAAAAAATCTTTCAAAAAAAGAAATAGTGGACTATAAATTTAATGAAAAGAGATATCGGAGGATTTTAGAATAAAGGAAGGAAAATAAAAGATGCCATGAGAACAGAAAATTGAAAGAGGAATAGTTTTGTTTATACCTATATGTGATCATTTTTTTTTACAAATTAATATTTTATTAAATACTTTAACACATTAACATTATTAATTATAATATTTAAAAATTGTTTAATTTATTATTTAAATTTCGCTCAAAATGTATAGATTTTTTATAATATAATTGATTTTCACACAAAAAAATTTACCAAGTACCTACAAATTTTCACGTCGAGCATTTTATTTATTTTTTCTTAACAGGCAGCAATTGGACCAATTGCGTTGGATATGGCACGCAGTCGGGATGTACGATTAATTCCATATGCATCAGACATATTGGCTATCAGTGTATTGGCAATACTGATCACTGCGCCAATAGGAGCAATTTGCATGAAGTTACGAGGCGAATACTTGTTGAGGAAACAATATTGATTAATTATTATTTACACGGAGCAAAATACCTTGTTCAAAAAGTGATATTAATAATTGATCAAGATTTGTTTTTTCTATTATTAATGCTAGTCAAATTTTCATTGTTATTACCTACTTAAATACATAAAACTCGTTTCTTGGTTTTTTTCATTTTTTTAACCAATTCTAGCCTTTCATTTTTTGCATTTATTATAATCTTAGATAAATTTTATACATAATGCAAACAATTCAAAGGCAATCCTCATCTTCTTCTTTGATCATATCTACTGCATATACTGTTCTCCACATATATACTGGGTACCGTCTTGATAAACGTTATAATTAAACACTGAAGTCGAGTTATTTAAAGTTTTTAGATAATTTAAAAAAAAAAATTGTTCCATATAATAACAAAAGTATTTGATTTTCCATTAACATTATAATTACCAAAATGTTATGCTTGCATTTCATCAATGCATTTATTTTAAATAATATGTAAATAGTAAATGGTGCTAAACTAAATCAAAAATTGTATATAAATAATAAATTATAGTCCACATAAATAAAAATAAATAAATCTTATATTCTATTTCACTACATTTTTAAAATAACTGGTAGTTGCAAATTTCCATACTTAAAGATTAGAATATTATTCTATGTGTTTTTTTTAACGTCCAAATTGAAATCTTTAATTCATAAACCAATTTTAAATTAGTGTCCATCATTTTACATAATATGTTACGGTTAGTGTTTGATGTTTGTAATATGTTTTTAATAGTTTAGAATAGTATTAGTTTTAAAATAGTTTGTAATAAAGAATACTCAATACTCATATTATGATTTAGGTGTAATATTTTTCAGTATTTATTCATAATTTGCTCAAAGATCTATTTAAGACTCATTGATCTCTCTCCAATTAATAATTGTTTCCTCAGTAAATTAGAAACACTATGTTTATCTTTTTGTATGCATTATCAATTATTTTTATAAAATGAATAAATAATTTTAAAATAATTAATTAAAATATGAAGAAAGTAATTACTATATAATTTTATGAAAATTCAAAACAATATTTAGAAATTAATAATTATTATTATACAATTTGTTCACATTTTTCAAAATTCTATTCCTATATTTGTATATATGAATTATAATTTATTATAACCCAACAACACTGTTATGATTTATTTTAAAACCTATTTATTAATTATTTTTAATTTATACAATGAAAATGCTATCACATATCCTCAATCCTCATTTATCAAATATTATCTTTTAACAGCCTTTCAGGCAATTTAAAAATAATGCAACACAAAGTTGGATCCATTGAATTTCTCCACTAACCATGTATATTTAATATTTAAGTCTTAAATTATTTGTACTTGTTACTCCTTTAGAGTGCAGATTGTATAATATTATCATGTAAATAGAAAAAAATATATACATATAAGAGAAAATAAAATAATAGTAACTTTATTTAAAAATTTTTTTTAACTAAATAATTTTTATAATATATAGTGTATACACATTGTACACTTAGCTTATTAATAACCTACTCTTATAAATTACATGCATTTTCCATCAATTAAAATCCATATTTAGCCTGTGTCTGTTTTCTTGTCATTCTATTCTCAGCCCACATGTTTTTGAGTTTCAATTCATTGGCTTTAGCCTGTAAAAATTTGTAAAACATATTGAATATCGATTAAGAAAAATATTATATAATTAGACAGTTCAATGTGATTATTTGGACGTAAGATATATCAGAGGTAGCCATTTTTATGTCAGCACATTTAGACATAATTTCATATTTAAGAGGTAATAATAATAAAACTCTAAAATTACTCATAATACTAAAAAATAACAGTCAAAAAAAATGTATTAACTACTTATTAAAACTTTAATGAATTTTGAAATTGATAATTAATGTTGTAATATATTATACGATACTTATACGAAAGTAGAGGTATATACTCCGCGCACATTAAAAATGTACCTAGTTTACGAACAAAAACTCGTCCACCACATGTAAGCCGGTATTATACAGCGTTACCCCAAATAATGTGGTATACCGTATTCATGTATGACAAAAGTCAATAAATATTAACGCTCTGTATGCTAACATAGCGTTGTTCGATGAGGTTCATTCTTAACGTGCGCCAAGTATAGATACATTTTTTACTATTTATTTCTTTTAAATAAAATGTATTTGCTATATGTTCAATTTTATAGCGATGTATTTTTTAGCAATATTTATAGAATATTTAAAATTAATAAATAAATTATTAGAAAATTCAAATTCAAAATGAATATAAATATTACCATGAATTTATTTTGTACTTTTATTTACAGCCCTACATCCAAAAATCTCACTCAAAATTGGTCAAATATCCTAGACTCATATTATAACATAAAACCTTCATTATTTAAGAAAATATTTTCATTTTGTCATTAATGATTCGGTGAGTTATTTCATTTACAGTAACGTTAATATGCACGAGTTCTTTCGTTAGTCTTTCCATTCAGTTTCTGAATAATTTCCATACTTTGCTACTATTTGAGCCAGGTTTAATCTTTCTAATATATCCTTCCAATCAGTCCTCTCTAATTCCAGTGATTAGAAAATTCGCCTATTTCTATACTCTTATCATCAAACAGATTTGTTCTAGAGGCTACAATTTTGTCCGTATAATTTAAATTCACACGTACATGTGACACGTGAAATAAAAATACCTGTGATTGAATTTGTATAGTAACAATTACATGTGTACATGTGTAATTATAAGCAACTATACGCGTAATAATTACGCAAGCATTTTATTGCCGAATATCGATCATGCCGTTATATTTTCTTTCATAGCTTGGGCTCACAAATGTATTCATGGTACTTATTGAGCAATATGCATACTCCATTTACACGTACTTTGAACATAGTAATGAATAAATACTTACTATAGTTGGGAGTAGACTAATGACTAATGTATTCAAATAAATTTACGAAATGGAAAAAAATATTGTTATTGTAAACTATGTTAACGATATATTCTTTAACAAAAGGTAATAAAATACATATTATTTTTTGTAAACAAAATTCGGGGAAATTTAATAAGACATTTCTAAATGTCAGACAGACTATATATATATTTAATATTTAATTTATGTATATATATATTTTTTATATTTAATAATATATATATTATGTATATTCTGTGATTTACTCAATTTGAAAAAAGTAAAAGATTATATAAAAATGTTCATGAAAACTTGTACACACTACATATTATACAGTTTTTATAGTATTCCAAGTCATGAATGATAATAAAGCGACATGATCGATATTCAGTAATAAAATACACGTGTAGTCATTACATGTTGCTTAAAATTTCACGTGTATTTGTATACATGTGAAATTAAGACCTCTAGTTTATTCAGTTTCTTATACAGATTTTCAAGATGTTATTCATGCTCGCTAAGTAGTTTTGTCGATTTATATATTTTCTAGATGCGAATTTCACTATTTTTAGAAATTTTCATCCTAATTAATTCTCAATGTTTGATTTTTAAATGGCAACCCTTATTTTTAATTTTAAAAACATATTCTGATATTCTTGAACTTAATTTTAGCATTTAAAATTTATATTAAGTAAATACTATGTGCTATACTTACTTAAAACTAAGCGCTTATATGAAAAAATTTGTATTTTTTTAAAAAAACCAGTAACTATTTGTAGACACTAAATTTAATAATATTGAACACTATAATGGTAGATTAAGCTAACTGAATTATCATTAAATCTGTAATGTGTCAATTTCCACAAATCACATAATACCTTGTATATCATTCAATTTCTAACACGGTATTAAATTATTACATTGTTTTCTATTATTTGATACTTACTGGTCTTAAAAATTACAAATTTTCTCTGACAAACACCTAACTTAAAGTTCTTATACAACTCAAATGACTTTTACTAAATAAAAATTATAAACGCCTAAATTAATTTTAAAAATTGGGATTTTATAACATTTTTAAAAACCAAGAGTTAATACTCGTATTTAAGGTACATTTGAAAGAGTGAAAATTATAATATTAAAATATTCATATGTAGATATAATAGATAGTAATAAAAATATAAATATTTTCTCAAATAATGAGCATTTTATGTTAAAAGAATCAACCCAGTATTTTTATAATTACCTGTTGAGCCAAATATGTAATCTGGTGTTTGCGTTTCGATTGTCCAGTTATATTGATATCACTACTGACATTTTTACTTTCTGCATACTCTTCAGTTATGTTCTTTTGTAGCCACTGTTGTGACTCTTCCATAACTTGACTCATATTCACATTAATTACATCAACTTGTTTTAAATGAGTCTTCTTGTCCCGATCACTAAGTTGTTTCAACTAAAACAATTTAAAAGACAATTGCATGTATATATTATTAATCATATCAAAAGATACTAATTGTTTAAAAAAAAAACTTTATAAACTAACAGCATTTGAGTCGAGAATTAGTTTGGTTTCATCGTCTTCATATATATCAGATTTACCAGATTCGGGACAATATACAGGTCCATAAACTTTATCATCATCTTCAATTATGGTGGTATTAGTATTTATATCAGGCAAATCAAATCCAGCAACTGGTACTACATCAGATATTTCATTTATTTTATTTAATCCTAAGAAATCAATATCTTCTTGACCATCATCATCGTCAACTTCTTCTTCTATTTCAATAGGTTTAGGCTCAAATAACTTAATGTCTGTTTTCTTAGATTTATGCTCTTCCTTAACTTCAGATATTTTACGCATTGTTGCTCTGGGAATCATTGATATAGTTGTCGAAGCCATACTGGTTTTTTTATTTTTAGGATCAGGCAACATGGAAAATAAACCACATCCATTCTGTAATAAAACAAAAAAAACTTTGTAAATATTTAGCACAATAAAATACTAAATGGAGTGTGTGAAACATTTCAATACATCAGTAGTAATGTTAAATAGTTTATAATACTAATACTTCAAATAATTAATTGCATTGTATCTAAAATATAAAATAATATATTTTAAGCCATTAAGACTAATAATATAGATAAATTAAATTCCCAGCAGGAACATCATCAAACAAACTATCAATCGGTATAGAATTATTTACTGATAGTTGGACGCCATTCAAGACAAAAGCTCCAAAAAATTTAGAAATGTGACTAAGTATTGCAATAGGTCTATATCTGAGGAGTTCCCAAATTTAAGAATAGGGTTAGAGAACTAATCTTTCAAATATCAGGAATAATACAGATTTCTGGAAAACAATTCAAAGTAGGAAAGAGATAATATGTCTGTTAAATGAAAATTCACCTGATATGCCAATAGATGAAACATTGGGAAGAGAGATAACTTAAGGAACACATCATGCTGAGTAAAACTACAATTATTTGGTAGATCAAAACATGGAATATCCAAGTTAAGGGAGTCGATATAAGTGTGATGCTAACAAGTTGGGAGACCCTTGTTCTGAAGAACTAAATATACAATTTAACGATAAGGATTTTGGAAGATTATTAAGAGCAATTTTTTAAATAAAATCCCAGAATTTATTTTGCTTTTTAATAAGAAAATTTCTTAAATATTGTTTATACACAAACTTGCATTTTGCACAAATAAAGGAAAAAACTCTGTAATCGAAAGGATCAGCGAAGATTTAAATAAGACATATAATTTATTCTTACAGTGAATAAGGCTTTTAAGGTCATTAGAGCAAAGATAGAAAACTTGACTTTATGAAGTTAACATTAGGAACAAATTGTAAGATAGCAGTATGTAGAGAATTCATAATTAAGTTAGCTACCAAATTCATGATAATCTAATAATTGTTCAACTCTTTTCAAAAAAACTTACATTTGATGGTTTAATCATTTTTCGTTTTGGTTGATAATCATCGTCATCATCATAAAACTACAAAAATAAAAAATCATCAAAATCGATAACTATGCTATTATTTAAAAAATAAAAATAAATATATATTATAAAAAATAACAGTATACAAGGTGTAATAAAAAAAAACCCGGACTGCATTAAAAATATTTATATGAATTAAAATAACAAATACAAATGTTATTTGATAAAATAACAAGTAAAATAACTTTTAATGAGTTTTATAATGTTTGCTTGAAATTTATAACAATATTTGTTTTTATTTCTCAGCAATTGTACATAACTGTGTTTTAGTCATATAGTGAATTTTGTTATAATAATAAATAATTTTAGCTGCATTAAAAGAACAAAGAGTGTGCTTGAAATTCGGTTTTAAAATAGAAAAAAATTCTAGTGAAACGTTTGGACTTTTACAGAAATCTTTTGGAGATGACACTCTGTCTAGGACAACGTGTGTTTTCAGTGGTTTAAATGGTTTTAAGAAGGTAGAACATTCGTTTAAATCAATAAATAACTTAGTAAACCCTCAACCTCTAAAACGAATTAAACCGTAGTTCGTGTTCATGAAATTATTCAAAATGAGACCGAGCATCATCCCAAAAGTTTGCTGCAAAAGTTCAAAAGTTTCACTAGAATTTTTTGCTATCTATTTTAAAACCAAATTTCACACACATGTTATTCTTCTAATGTGACCATAACAAAATTTTCCATACGACTAAAACACACTTATGTAATATTTACAAAAAATAAAAATAAATATTGTTATCAAATCAATTTCAAACCAATATTCTAATACTCATTAGAAGATACTTAATCGAATAATATTACCAAGGTTTTGCTATCATAATTAATATAAATATTTTTAATGTAGTCTAGGTATTTTTTGATCACGCCTCGTATATAAGTATAATTAATATATATTATAAAAAAACAATATATAAAAAAGAGAATGTGTATAGAATATTTAAATAAGATTATAGAAAGAGATTTAATAATATTAAATAACCAAAAAAACATGAATGTAAATTCAGTATAAGAAGACATATAATATATTGTTATTTTTTATTAAATGATTTTTTTTTTTTATTAATACCTACTTCATTTAAAGAAGGAATTATTATTTTAACTTTTCCACCAGTTTTTGGTTTAGGTAAAGTTGGAAATAAAGAACATTCTTCTTTTTTTTCTTGACTACTGTTGACAATTGGATTTTTTGATTGCACCACTGGTGTTTCTTCTTTGATAGAATCATAATTATCTGATATTTTTTCATTTAAATTTGTCTTAGGTTGAGGTAGTGTCATAAAAGGTTTAGTGCCAATAATAATCTTTGTCTCAATATTATAGCCATCATTTGGTGATGGTATTTTTACTCCAACAGTATCTTCTTCTGATTCACAATCGCTGTCTCCATATGCTACGAGTGACATACTATAATAAATAAAATAAATATTAAATATCTATTTAAATATACTTTTTATGTTTAATTCATTTATTTACTTTGCATATTTTGTAAACAAATAAAATGGCAAAAAATTTCCACCCTGTATGAGGTGTAAGCACTTTGCTCGTTGGATAACATATTGGTAGTGGATATATTGAATTTAAAAGTAATAATAAATTATTTATTTTTATAAAATCATTTTTAGAAAAGCTCAGTGTAATACTGTTTTCTAATTACTTTTTAAAAATAGGTAGATACTAACTACCATAAATTCAGGAATATGTTTCTTATCAGTAATATTTTTACCTAAAATGTCCTAATTTACACATTCTACCAGAAAAGTATATATAATATGCATGCATAAAAAACAAATCAAATTTCAAAATTGTATTCAAACTATTGAAATGCACAAATTTTGATATTTTAATCTTGTCAACATAGTACAATATTAAATAATTAGGTTTTGTAATTTTCAAGTTTCTGACATAATTTTCTAATTTATAACAATTTTCGTTCATTTTTGTCAATTTTCCTTTACACTTAAGAAAACTACTGGGATAATAAAAAAATGATCTCTAAAATACTAGCTAGAATGAATTTCCATCGGAAAGCTTTTTGCTCATAAACTCCTACTCAACTATTTCTACCCAAAAACGTGTATAAATACATACATAGAAATAAAAATAAAAAATTCAATCTTTGTAAGACTAATACAATCCTAACTACTCAGAATCTAAAATGTAAAGTTAAATTTTAAATTTTTTTTTCATAATTTGGCCATCTATTTTATGAATTAATATAATAAATAATGATTTTTATTCCTCAAAATGTAAAAGAAAATATTTTCCATTTCATGAAATGTATAACTTTTCAATTTTCATAAAAGAATAATTCTAACATGTGGAGATTTTATATGGGTAGGTATACACCTATATATCTACACCTATATACGTGTAATATTACATAATACATAATGTCAAAATCAGATGACCTAGGTTATTAAAATGTTATCTAAATGTCATTAAATAAAATTATTGTCTTAAAATGAAACAGTAAACTTAATAATCAACCATAATAAGTATTATCAAATGCAAAATCCTATTGTTTTATGTAATTTGATGTAAGATCAATTGGAGAAGAGAAACATCTAATGTATCCTTTAAACATTTTTATAGTGCCTAATATCAACAATTGAATAATATAATTTTTAATCAACAAATGACCAGTTTTTAATATTTTCCATAACACATATATAATAATGTCATAGACGCTTATTAATTATTCATCATATTGTATGAATTGTTTTAAATAATATATAGGCACTAGTTCAAATTATATTTTTGTCGACATTTTGACTTGCAATAATTAATTAAAAATTGTCATAATTTCATAATACACTATAAATACTTAGACCAAAGCTACCTATTAATTATAATGACTTAAAGGAAACACTCACTTAATTTTATTTGAACTGCAACATCCACGAAATCAGCACTTCTAACAGTCAATAACATATTTTATTATCTATTTTGTTGACCCGACTCAATTTATTATTATCACATTCAACTTTAAAGTGATTGTGAAAAAAATGTTGAATACCTAGTTGAATATTAATATTGTTCTGATATTACTCGAAACATTTTTACAGCTACTGCTATCTAGTGGTATTATCTATTTTGACAATAATCGAATACAAACACAAATATAGAATAAAAATATAATTCATTATAAATATACACTTTGTAATTGTGAATGCATTTTTTTTGACAAGTTACTTTTAAAAGTAACTGTAAAAAAAAATACCAACTCTTAAGTCGGTTAAAAATATTTAATTAACTTAATTTTAATGAGTTAGAACCATCAACTTACCTATGTCTTATGCTTATCAAGCATATTATGCTAACGTACCTACTTGCAAATTATTAAATTTTAAATTTAGCGAAGTAGGAAGACACCCATTTATTAGCATCTATTAAGACGATGCTGGCCAAAGCTAATTCGCAGTAAAATAAAATCCATGATTATTATTATTTTTTGCCCAAAATAGGTACGTGGACACAACGAGAAGGAACAAACGCATTCACAAACCACAAAAAATTGTTTTTTAATTTTTTATAGTTTCATATATTTAATACCTACCTATTTCAAAGCCGTAGCAAGATTCGATAGCGCCATTGTCAAAGAACCGAATTTCCGCCCCCTAAATTGGTAATAAGGAAAAAATGTCATCAATTTTTTTGAGTTGCACCCCATTCCTTAAAAATCTAGTTAATAAGCAAAAAAAGAAAGCCACATCAACTTACTTTTATAATATTTTGCTCGTCGAATTTTCGCCTTCCAATCTTAGAAATTTAGGGATAGATATTACTGAATTTCGATTTTTGCTCCCCCTTTTCTGTTGCGCCCTTGGCCTGGGCCAGTTTCACCAAGCCCTTGCTACGGCTATGCCCATATTTATTAATTATTAGTTCGGTAATAAAAAATACACTTATAAATATATTTGAGTTGTTAATTTATTTTAGAATATTAGTATAAATTCTGTACATTATATTTATTAGCATATGCTAATTATATAATATCAATGACTGAAAGACTGCAAAATAAAGGAACATCTCAAATTTTTATGGTTTTCAGAAGAATCAAAATATGCATTTTGTGTTATTTTTAACAAGCTTTTTTTTATTATTTTTAATAAATTGTAGATATATTAAAGTATAATATTATGCAATTTATAAATAGGTATATATTTTACATATTAGAAATTAAAACTATCCCTTATCTTTTTGACACAATAATATTACCTATATGCAAAATTTGTTAATTAGGTTTATATTAAAAAAATGTTAGCAAAAATAACATCTGATGATAAACAAAATAAACTGTAGGTATACCCAATGAACTACATTGCATAATTGAGTATATAATAATTATAATATAGGTTATCAGCGAAATGGGAATTTTTTTTAAAAATTATTAAAACCGGTTTTTGTGTCAGCAAACTGGGAATCGGCGAAATGGGAATGAACCTAATAAATGTGGTAGTTATCCAAGGCGTGGATTTTGGATGTATATAAAATATTGATAAATTCAGTTAGAAGTCTGCAGATGCAGGAAACATATTTAGCCGTTCTTTTACTCCTTAATTGCATAGGAAATAAGCAAAAAAAAAGTAGTCATCTTTCGTATAAATTTCCACACAAAATTTAAAAATTAATTTTGGGGATTATTACTCTTATGGACCCCTTTATATCCGCAACTAAGTTATCCGGAAATTTTCCTTGCGTGGACATATTTCTCCCGTTGACCACAATTTTATCCGAACATTCTATTCTCTCAGATTTTTCACCTGATTATTTTGCCTCAGACATTTTCTCCCGAAAAATATATATTTTTCAGTATTTCAAAAACAGTTATTTAATTCACATACTTATACTTAATAATATTTTTAGTTTCATAAAATAATTTTCGTAAAAGAGTGTAGAAGAATATCAGTTCGACTTTTACAAAGGAAAATCAGCAGTAGACCAACTCTCATTAATTATAGGAAAATTAATGAGAAGAAAATTAGTGCCACCAAAATTGTTGTCAGCTATTTGTGAATTTTAGGAAAGCATACCTACGATAGCACACATAGGGAGAGCCTACACAACATAATGTATGAATACAAAATACCTACTTAAGAATAGCTCAAAACACGCAAAAAATAATTACTAAAACATTTATAGTTAAAAAAATATGGGCAGATTAACTAAATTCTAGTTAGAATTTCCAAAATTGTACTAATTTATAGTGAAATTTACTAAAATAAAGTTTTTAGTTAATAATTTTCTTTAATTCAATATTTTGGGTAAAGCATGTTCAAAAAAAAAAAAAAAAATTAAAAGCCAAAAGGTATCAAAAAAGTTGGTCCTGAAGTTATGACTAACCGATGATTTTAAGTAGATACCTACCTAATAAAAGTATATCTACGAAAATACCTCTTAAATATAGTGGTTTTAGAGTTCCAATATACCTAATATAAAAATGATTAAGGATAACATTTTGGAGACGATCGTGAAGTTTGTTGGCCTAGCTTTCATAATTATCGTAAGGACTTAACTGGTAGCAAAAGATTGCAACTAATTACTTATATCATGTTTGTTTTTTAATTTGAAATTCATCGGTTGACACATATGATAAGTGATCTTGGGTGATATTCATCTCATCGGCATTTTGCAAAGTAGATATTATAATTTACAATTTAACAAAACAATAAAAGCAATTAAAATAAGTGAAAAGTCGTGCATTTTATACATACTACAATATTGCGTCGTGATCAGTGTCGCAATTATTACCGTGGTAGATTGGATTAAATACCTAATATTAGAGATACCAGATTACAAATTAAAAAATACGGGACAAAAATATGAACCGTTAAATAGGGGGGGGGATTAAAGTGTCAGGTACCTACCAATGTACCTACCGTTCCAATATTTTATAGCCTGATAAGCTTTATAGTGTATTTTTTCAAAAAATAATTTTTAAGAAACCATGTACAAAAATCGATT
>JAIPRL010000261.1:123996-164978 GCA_025469235.1 Pemphigus obesinymphae | reverse complement strand
GAAAAAACCGGGATAGTAGGTATATTAGGTAGTTTGGTACTTATTAACAACGTTTACAAAATTATTTACAACATACGAATATATACTCGTATAAAAACCTAAATACAATTAAAAAAAAAGCCCAGAATATGCGTAGGTAGTTGAAATGTACAATTTAGATGGGTACCTAATTAAACTTGTCATATTATAATATATTAATATAGGTACCTACCTACCTACCTACTATATTAATTAATAATTAAGTATTAATAATTGTATTACATACACTATACATAGGTAGGCAGTGGTTGTTATAAGAGAGGAGCGATAGGTGGATGGATCGCCCCCCTCCCTTGGAATTTTATTTTGTTTTTTTTTTAGCTAATTTAGGCCGGTTAAAACTTTTACCTCCCTTTAAAATTACCGAAATTACATCACTGATTTCGCCCACCCCCTCTCCCTTGAACATTATGTATAACCGCCACTGTAGGTAGGTATGTAATATAGGTATAATAGTATAAAATAATTGAATTTATATTAAATTAAAAATCATTTAATAATGAATATTTGTAGTAGTAGGTATATCTCTGCATATTAATAAACCAATACCTATACAAAATTATTGTATTATCGAATACAATATAAAAACGCGGCGGATATTCGTTGCCCGTATAGCCGCCTCTCATTCAACTACCTATATGGAAAATGCGGGGTTTGCGATTTTATTACTTTGACGTTCGGACGATTATTCGCAGTCCGGTAACGTTTTTCCGCAGCGTCCAAATCGCGACGGATTTTTATCGCCGTGTATAGGTAGCCGCTCTAATCTAAATCAATGTAATTTCAACGCGACGGATATTCGCGACGGAAAAACGCCGTGTATAGCCCGGGGCCTAAACCTATGACACCCTATAAATAGGTACCTATAGTTTATTCATATTATGTTATCTAACGTAATGACTTATGATGAATGAGGTCATTCAAGACATTCAAGTTGAAGAAATAACAAATGTACTATTTAGTAAATCTCGAGTTTTTTATTCGATAATTTATTATCAGGTAGGTACCTACTCAGAATTCTGGAATTTAAAAAATAAACAAAAAATTATTTTTTTTAAAAAAAAAAAGGATTGAAGTTGCGAACATTTTCCGTCAACTATAATATTTACAAATACGATTGATAGTATTATCATATTTCAAACTTGAATTTTTTTTTTTCATACCCGGTTAAATAAAAGTTTATGTTTCATTTTCCAGTTGTTGCGTCTTATTTTATTATTATGATCTAAAAAATATTTCTATTCAATTATTATATTTAATTAATTTAAAGTAATATAGTGCATAATAGAAATTTAAGATGAGAAGTGAACCTGCCAACAATGCCAAGCCCGAAATGTGTATTAAAAATAGGGATAATTTATACAGACTCATCATAAGGTACAATTAACAGTACACAGTTCTTTTGTGTACATATTTATATTAGTAGGTATATTAATGCAATTTTTTTTTTTTTGTGTATCAACTACTTATTGGATATTTTTTTATGAAGTTGTTTTATTGTAATTTTAAATTTGTATATGTATGTCATTTATAGGTAAAAGATATGTATTACCTACTTCATTGCAAAAAAATATTATTTATTTGTTAATATTTATATTTATCACTAACTGTTCATAAGCAGGCTGACAAGGCAGTGTTTATATTTATTTATTAGCGCAAAAAACATAAACAAATAATTTGTAATTATAATTAAAACATAGCAATTATAAAGAATGAGGATGAGACATTGCATAAGGTTATAACTTAAAAAGCTTATGCCAAAAAGGAGAATTCTAAGAGGAAAAAAAAAGGTTACAGTTAATTCAACATATTAAAATTAAAATATTGCACTTAATTTAAATACTTTAACTAAAAAAGTAAAGAATTAAAAGTTAGTTTACAGATATAATTTTTAAATAAATAAAATGTATTGAAAGTATCTAAATTAATTAATAGTTTTATACATAAATGATTGTCTTTATTAATAACATTTTGTTACACAACAGTATTTATAGATTATTTGTATTTTGTTTAGTCAACTTTTTTACGATGGCCATTCAACAATTGCTTCAAGCTTAGCGACCCTAGTAAATGCTGATCCACCTTGTTCTCCATCAGATCGACTTATGCATGTTGTGGCAAAAGGTTTACAGCATGAAACTGACAGACAGAAAGAATCTGAACAATTGTTAACCTTAAATCCAATTCAGCAAATGTTAATTGGACCTGGACTTGGTATGTTTAATAAATACATTACTCACATTCAGATGTATATTTATTTATTTACACTTAATTAGATTTGGAGTTTGAAACCAACGTTAGTTGTTCTGCTCCTGAAACATCACTTTATGAAACTGTATATGTTACATCTCATAAAGGAGCCTGTAGAGCTGGTGCTTTCAGCCCTGACGGACAGTTAATCGCAACAGGAAGCAGTGATGCATCAATTAAAGTCATTATATTTTATAATATATAACATTAAATACCTACACTTTTAATGTCTTATTTAAATAATATTTATAGATTTTGGATGTTGAACGAATGTTGGCTAAAGCTCACGATATTGCTAGTACTGATAATCAAGAAGGGCAGGGACATCCTGTAATTCGAACACTGTATGACCATTTGGAAGAAGTGACTTGCTTAGAATTCCATCCAAATAAACCAATTTTGGCTTCAGGTTCCCGAGATTGTCATGTTAAGCTATTTGACTATTCAAAAACATCTGTGAAGAAAGCATTCAAAACAATAAATGTAAGAATATACTATGCTGTGCTCAGTATAGTTCTATCTGTCATACAGTACAATTATTGTTGTTTGTGTGTGTCATTCCGTTATCTGAATTTTCATTATTATACTATTAGGTATTAGGGCTAAGATTTGTATACATTTGCATATTTTTTCTATATTTAAAATTTAAAAATTCAATACTCTTATAAAATTAAAATAAATATATATTATAATTCTATAATCATCCTATTACTGTTTCTCTAAGGTTTTTGAAACTATCATTCTTAACTCTATTTGTACTTCTCTCAACCATATTCTAGTCACTAGACTAGCCACTAGAATCTAGTGGATGCAACATGAATTTTGTATAACTATGACTTCTAACCTAGTCCTTACTTCTTTTATTTTTGACTTTTCGGGAACATAGGCAAGTCGATGTGACATATATAGACTTTTCCAAAGTGTTTGATCAGGTTGACCACAATTTTCTTATGAAAACCTTAGACCGCCTTGGCATTGACAATTCATTACTCTTTTGGCCAAGGTCCTATCTGTCTAATCAATATCTCTATGTCTGTTCTTGATTGATTTTTGTTTGCCTTCACTTCTTTGTCCGGTATACTGCAAAGTTCTGTACTTTCTCCTCTCTTCTTCGTACTTCTTGTCAATTCGGCTTCTTCAGTTCTTTGTCATACCAAACTTCTCATATTCCCTGATGATATGAAATTGTTCTTAGAGATTAATTCAATTTCCGACTATCATTTATATGACATTTATCATTTACCCATTATACATTTCTTCTTATGTACTATTTAAACAATCATTATATGTATCACTTTACCGAAGGCTAAAGGTATGTAAGTGAACTATATACAATTAATTTTAATAATCTATATTAGAGGTTTCCAACTATGTGTCACGGTTATAATTTTGATGAGTTGTGTAAAGTTTTAAAATATATATTTTTAATTTGAAATAATTTTAATATATAAAAAAAGAAAAATGTATTTCATGTATAAATACGAGTCTCAGATACAGTATATTCTGTGTAACTATAGTATATTATAAATTTATTATATTTCATTGATGTCTGAATTTATGAATGTAAATAACTAAATAGCAACATGTCTCCATGACGCTGCCAGATAAAAATTACTGCAAAGATAGTGATTAACAATGAAACAAAGTAGTTCTTACACGGTACACGCACATTTAGTATTAATTTTACTTAAATAATATTTATAATTTTGTTTTTATGATTTTGTATAATTTGTCATGGATCGAGTATTAATTTAAAAAAATTCTAAGACTCAAATTCATGACAATCAGTCAAACCGAAAAAAGTATTCAGGAAATATTTAATTTTATATTTTTTTTCTTTTATGTATATATTAAAATTAATATTTTTAGTAATATTTTTTTTAGTAATTATAATAATTAATATAGTCTTATTATTTGTAAATTAATAAATTTCTACATTTAATTTTTTAATGCCTTGATTCTTATACTAATATAAATTAATTTTATTAAATTAGCTATTTTATATTTTTTATTGACAGTTTACAATTTTACTTTACAGGATGTTGAACCAATAACGTGTATAAGTTTTCATCCCCTAGGAGACTTCTTAGTGATGGGTACTAATAGTCCTGTTATTAGACTTTATGATATAAATACTGTTCAATGTTACGTTTGTTCACTTCCTAGCCATCAACACACTGGCCCTGTTACATCTATCAAGTATATGATTAATTAAAATTGAATGTCTATAACAACTATGGTAATTTGTAAATTTATTATTAACTCCGATGTATCAGGTATGAACCAAGTGCAAGGTACTTTGTGTCCTCTAGTCGTGATGGTTCGATTAAATTGTGGGATGCTGTGTCCAACAAATGTGTTAACACCTTTGACAAAGCACATGACGGTAGTCAAGTGTGTTCTGTGACCTTTTCAAGAAATGGAAAGGTGAATAGATATTTGTATAATACTATATTTGTATTATATTATTTATTTTTTATTTTTTGTAGTATATATTATCATCAGGTAAAGATTCAATAGTTAAACTTTGGGAGTTGTCTACTAGTAGATGTCTAATTGCTTATACTGGAGCTGGAACAACAGGTAAAATATTTTTTACTTTATTTGGAATATGTATTATAATAAAATAATGAATTTTATTGAATAGGAAAACAAGAGCATCGCACACAAGCATTGTTTAATCATACAGAAGAATACGTCTTATTTCCAGATGAAGCCTCTACATCATTGTGCACATGGAATGCACGGAATGCTTCTCGGCAACTACTTTTATCCTTAGGTTAATATTTTTGTAGAATATATTATTTATTTAAAATCTGTATTCATTGTAAAATTCTTTACAGGTCATAATGGACCAATTCGTTCAATAGTACATTCACCAAATTCAGCAGCATTTTTAACTTGTTCGGATGACTTCAGAGCCCGTTTTTGGTATAGAAAACACTTAATTGGTGTATAATTTTTATAACTTTAAATTCAATTAAAATTTTTAATTTATTTACAAGCTTTGTGTAAATAATTATTAATGTGATTGATAAAGATAATTTTTAAATATGATATAAAAATTATAATGTTTACATTAAATATTTAATGTTTCATATTTAAAATATAACATAGGTATTAGGTATGTCAATCATTTATTTTATTTTATTTTTTTAAATTAACTAATTCAAATTCATATTTGAATGTGTGATAATGAATAAATGTAAAGTTGATTATGTCTTCAATAAAACCTATGTGAAAAAAAATATATTTTGGATAAACAAGTGGAACATTACTCTTTGGTCTTAAGTAATAATCATTTCATTGAGTTAATGTTATTTTATCAATTTAAAATTCATAATTTGCCATTATATTAATTTATGAAATCTATTTTATTTACTTTGTATTATTAACTTATATTTTATATTATTTTTTTCTTTTCAAAAGCATAGTATAGCACTTCTATGTTAATTAAAATCATTTTTAAGATTGATCTATATCTATAATTATACATCTTTTTTTTAAATTGTATTTATACTTTAACTACAAGATCACTAAAATTTATTGGTTATCACTAGGACATGGACTTACTTTAATGTCCTAAAAAAATAAGAAAAATGTAAAAAAAAAATACGATTTAAAGTCTTAAAAAACGTCACAATATTAAAAAATGCACTAAAAATATACCCTAAAAATCTTTAAAAATGTATTTTAATTTAACAAAAAATAATTCTGAGCAATTTTCTATACTTATTTAAATAAAATAATTTAAAATTAGTTTTATATTAGTTATTTGCAGTTATCGCATATTTATACCATATTATACATAACATTATCGAGGTTGTATACGATTATATTATATATCTGTACTATTAATATCGTGGATATTATTGTTATTATCGAAATATTGAGAATTACGTAGGTACTAAAAATGAATAATTTACAAAACAAGATAAATATTTAAAAATTTTTAATATATATATATATTTTTTTAAAACTTTTTATTCTACACTAAATTGTATATATTATATTTATTTATTCATACTATAAGCATAAAGTATATATGAAAAATACCCTAAAAATAGAAAAATTTCCAAAAATGCTTTAAAACCCCAAAATGTTGAAAAAAAATGCAAAATAAAAGTTTCATTTTTAAATTCTCTGATGTATAAATCAAATTTTATAATTTTATACCACCCACTAAAAAATTTATTTTGTATTAAAATCTGCATTTTTTATGGAAATTAAAAAAAAAAATTTTAATATAGTATTTGAAAATATGCTATAAAAAGAGGCAAAATTGTACATACGTAATATGTATATAATATAATAAATTAATCTATGTTTTGGAAAAAATGGTAAAATTTGAAATATTATAAAGTTTGGTGATAAAGGAATATATAACAGATACCTACGTCCTACATGTGTATTGAGCCTTGGCATTTTTAAATAAATACTTAATTTTTCTGAGTATTATAAAAGAAATTCTGATAAATAATTTATCCAAAAACTTAATACATAGTTTACAGAAAAATTAAAGTACTATTTTACAGGCCTTTACAAAAAAAAGATCCAACTATTCAGACTTTTTGACTATGGTTGTAAAATAAAGTTGTTAATTTTATAATTCTAAGGCTTAAACTCCAAAATTACGCTCAACAATCGAAAAAACCAATTTTAAAATTAGTCAAATTTGGAGAATCTTCCGGTAATGGTAAATTGTAAAATCTGAAATGTTGGTAATTTTGTTAACAGTATACAATGTAACTAAAAATCATAACTTAATCCCAGTATTACAGCGGAAGATTAGTGATATATATATATATAGGTACATTTTAAATAAAATAAAATAAAATATGTAAATAGGTACTCCAACAGATTACAAAAACAGATCAATCATATAGAATTTTTAATATTATTGCAGAATATAAGAAATAATACTCGTCTATTTAGTAAATAAATATCGGGTCTGTAGATTTATTAATAAATATTATTATTCAAGTATGAGCAAGGGGGCCCAGAGGCCCAAAATTAGACGAGGGCCCAGTCCTCGATCGCGGACTAGTGGTCCAGGCCAGTCCGACCCTGAATACATGTACTTGTATATATATATACTGTGTTTCAAATTTCTTCATTCGATTACGAATTAATATAACTCAATAACCATTAATCTAATTTGAACGAATCATATATCACTGGAAATGATCAAGTTTATTTTCTTTACTGATAAACAGTATGCAGTTATGGCAAATTCCATATATCCTCAGTGTTCCCTTTCACCAAAATCATACTCCATATATTCTGTTTTACTTTTATTAATCCTTAGCCTTTATATTCCAGAGCTTCCCTCCACTCTTCAAGTCTACCATTAATTTCTTCAGGGCTCTCCTTTTAGTCCTATATCATCTGCAAACAACATGCACTATGGTAGGTACCTCACTCTGTATATTCTTTATTGTCTCATCCATTACCAGGGAAAATAAGGAAGTACTCAAAGCCAAACCATGCACTCCCGCTCTGACCCTAAAATCCTCAATTTCTCCACACAGACTTCTCACTCTTGTACTCGCCCTTTCATACATATCTTCAATCATGTTCACATACACCTTTGGTAATCCTTTCTTCAATAATACCCACTTTAAGATCTCCCTATACGAACCCTATCTATTGTAAGCCTTCTCTAGATCAATAAATATCATACACAATTTCTTTTTCTTTACTCTGTACTTCTCTACCATTGTTGATCTCCCAGGCATACACCCAAACTGATTTCTAGTATACCTAATGATTGTCTCACTTTTTACCCTTTTATCTTTTCCCAAATCTTCATACTGTGACTCATAAGTTTTATCTCTCTATAATTTTCACAATCCTGTACATCTCCTTTACCCTTAAATATTGGTATACCACACAACTCTTCCTCCACGCTTCTGGAATTTGTCCATCTACTAGTACCTTATTAAAGAACTTAATCATTTTTATAAAAATTTTAATTATTAGGTAGGTATATATACCTA
This sequence comes from Pemphigus obesinymphae, assembly GCA_025469235.1. Lineage (NCBI taxonomy): Eukaryota > Metazoa > Arthropoda > Insecta > Hemiptera > Aphididae > Pemphigus > Pemphigus obesinymphae. The sequence goes on along the minus strand of JAIPRL010000261.1, from coordinate 156,690 downwards.
ATATCATTTTTGCGTGTATTCGAAATTATAGTAAATTACGAGTATTATATTAATACCGATCTCCGTTCAAAATCGTTTTATTGAAAGAAATTATAAATCCTATAAGACGAGTGAAGTGCTTCCACCATCTTCATTTTTAAACCATAATAAAGTGCATAATACATACTTGATAAATACTAATACTAATAATAAAAATAAAAATACTAAATTATTAATAAATAAATTTATTTTATGAATAGTAGCCGATGGAACCGATAGATAGTTTTTAAGAACAGTAGCCGACGGAGTCGAAACCGGGGAAGTTTCGGCGCAGTCGATAAAAACCCATCGAACCCACGTTTCAACTAGTAGTTACTAGTTTTATTATTATTTTTATTTATTATTATATCCATAATTTTCCTTCCAACGATATTTTATGAAAGTGAATATTTTCATTCCATATGGAATTTACGATTCTTATTTTGATAAAAAAAAAAATAATCATTTTATATTAGGTAGGTACCTATTATTATATATTATACATAATAGCTAGGTATATCTATATAGGTAGGTAAATATAATGTCAGTCTTATAGGGGAACGTGGAATGGAATGGGGTATTTACTACTATTGGATATTGGTTATATTTATATATAGGATGTGGTTATCTCGGCAAAGTTTTCATTCAATTTTTTTTATGAAATTCACGCAAATTTTACCTACACATTTTAGTTTTTAGGTGCATTAATTATTTACTTGAACTTTTTAATTAAAATTTTTTATTTTATTTACATCAAAACATTTAAATTTATATTACAATTACGTATAACTTAATTAATTAATTATGGTTTAAATGTTGATATTTACTCGCTGTAAGCGTCGCTTTTCATTTTTTATAATTGATCTGAACGTGAAATATGATGTTATTTTTATTTTTAATAAATTTATTGTCATTTAATATGAGAAGGAATGTCTTAAATGTGTACAACTGTTTATACCCATATAATTTATCTAAGTTTGTGATTTAAAATATAATACCTAATACATTGATTAACTATAAATACATGTAGGTAGGTACCATGGGCACCCACCGAGGGGCAAAAAGAGGACATATCCCCACTAGCTTTTAAAATTTAGTCATTATTAAAAATACTGGAAAGTATGCAAGTACACTTATATCTACTTTCAAGTATTTTTAAGAATAACTAAATTTTAAAAGCTAGTGGGGATATGTCCTCTTTTTGCCCCTCGGTGGGTGCCCATGTACTTGCATACTTTCGTAGTTTATAAAAGCCGTGAGGTAAGTCAAAAAGGGCAGAAAAATTTAAAAAAATTCTAACGGGGATATTTTTTACGATTAGTATACACAAGATATATTAGTAGATACAAATTAAATACTAATTAAGTGTCGCTTTTTAATATTTCGAGATTTTTTTTCCATGAGTCAAAAGCCAGACGACTTCAAACGCATTATTATTAATCGACGTGTATTGTAAAGTAGTGATATTTGAAAAGACAGGTTTACATATTATATATAATAAACTATGTTGTGTATGTTATTTCCTTTGATTTATATAAATATACATACATAGGTACACCTATATAGGTATATATGTGTGTGTGTGTGTATATATTATATACACACTTAAAAGTATTGTGCCCCCCCCCCATCGCAGGGCCATCCCGAAAATATAATACTTCTCTTCAAAATATAAAATAAGCAAAAAAAAAAAGATAATCTACATTTTCCCACTTTGCCGATTAAAATCCCAACAATTTATAGTTTACCGACTTAAAATCTTGAAAAATACTTCATTGCTGCATAATTTTCCGACAAAATTCTAAAAATACTTCATTAAAAACGTGAATAATCAAAAAAAAGCCATTAACTTTTTCTAATATTTTCTGACTGCTTTCGTAATTTGAGAGGAGTGAGAAACCCACTCTCGAAACGGCCCTGCCGTTGATATTTCTGTGGGCGTTCTGATAATATAATCACATAACAGCATGCATTTTCAGTAAATTTTTAGAACATTAAAGTTAGTATAGAACTGATAACACTAAGAGTAAAACAATTTTTTATTCTATTCGTAATGTAAAAAAATGTTTTTATTTTAATAGGAAAACTACCATAGTATATATATTGTGTTATTTATATTTACAACAGTATTACAATTATTATAATTTGTGATTTGTTGTTCAAGAATTATCATGTAAATAAAGTATTAAACGGGGTTGTAAAAAGAAATTCGAAATTTCAAAGTGACATGTCTACAACCTCCCATCGTATTTAAGTCATACCAGCTAAAAGGTTGTCGTACAAATTCAAAATGTAATCATACAATTCATAAAAAAGAGTAAAAACTATAATGTAAAAATCCAAATTCCAAAGTAGGGGGCTGATGATATTTCTCATCTTATTTCTATAATAACAACTAAAGGGTTATGATACAAATTTTGAATTTTTTCATGCGAATTCATACGAATAGAGTACAAAACAATTATGTAAAAAAAATTTAAAATTCGAATATGCCCCGGCTGGCGAGATGTGTCATCAGCCTCTTCATCTTAATTTTTCACCTTATTTTTACCTACCTATATTGGCCAGTTTAATTATAATTATTAAATATTGTAATTGTTAAAGAAATTGATTTAAGAATTCACAGTGTAACGTAACGTGCTGCATGTGTCTTAAAAAAACACCTTTTTCATGTTTGAGATTAATTTAACTTTCAGGAAGCTACCGATGGTAGTCTACATTTAAATTAAATGAAGATTTTTACACGTGCCTAATAAATAAAAATATTTAATATTTAATATTTTTAAATTTTAAATATAATAATTTATGTAAAAAAAGCTATGTATATTGTATACTACCATTGATTATTATATACATATAATCAATGATAGGTACTACCTACAAGGATACAAACGAATATTATCGACGATTGCTGTCAGAAATTCTGAATAGGTAGGTTGTAGATAGGTATATAATATTATGTTATCGGCTATCGCTAATACAAATAACATTGTTCGTGACAAAATAAATAGGTACATTTATCAATATTATAAAAAAATATTCTTCAATGTATTTTGTTGGTTTTTTTTTATATTTAACGTTCCTCGTTCCGTTCAGCAGCTAAATAACAATGACTAGTAACTACTCGATGACAAGAAATACATATAAAAAAAGCTATGGCAACACTGATTATAAACATTTATAGATAACGTAATCGCAATCGTGTAGCAAACAGCAATCGTTTTATAGTTATATATTTTCATCGAGTGATGAGTGTTTCTGTTGTTGTATCGTCTCTGAGATGTATAGAGTATCTTCTCTTTTTTAAGTGTAAAACTATACAAATTGTTAAATTTGGAATGCAAGAATCGTGAATAAATGGTGCGTACAACCTTGTGGATTCAACGATGGAGGCTCCCAAATCGAAACGATTCTGCTGCACCTTTTGTGTTAAGACGGTCAAAAGTGTTCCGGTGATATTTATATTATGTATTCTTGCGTGGTCGTATTACGCCTATGTCTATCACCTGTGCCTCAGTAATTTGTTTATGACGAAAATAAATAATGAGCCTTATTGATTAATCAAACATTTTTGTCTAGGTCGAATTACATCACTTGAAGTAAAAGTGCCGTATCTGCTCATGTATCATGTCATATTCATTTTTTTCTTATGGTCTTACTTCAAAACAATTTTTACTGAGCCAGGCGGTGCGCCACCAAAAGTAATACTAATTGTTCATCTATAACCGTATAAGTATACTTATTTTCATTATTATAGTTCAGGCTGTCTGAAGAAGTGTTTGAAGAATTTAACAGAAACCCTATAGACTTGAGTAGACAGAATGCTATCTTACGTGATTTTGCACAGAATTTACCAGTCATGACTTTTACAAATACCAATGGTAATAATCACCTATAGGAATGTGCTTGCACGGTTGTATAAAAGATTCAACTTAACTTTGTAATTGTAGAAAATTTTTTTTCAGATATTCGATTCTGTGATAAATGTAGAATAGTGAAACCTGACAGATCACACCATTGTAGTGTATGTCGTACATGTGTATTAAAAATGGATCATCATTGTCCATGGGTAAACAATTGTGTATCGTATTCAAATTATAAGTATTTTATATTGTTTTTGGCATATGGACTTCTGATGTGTATTTATGTGGTAGCAACAACAGCGGAATACGTTATCAAATTTTGGGATGTTACTTCAGACATGGTAATATTTAATTTATTTTAATACCTTATTATTTTTTTTATAATTTTATTAAAAAAATCATAACTATAGGTATTGTGTTTCTTGAGATATTATCCGTATTTGCGCATAAATAATTTAATGACAGTTCTGGTCTTGATGGCTAGATTCCCTCTATTGCAAAGCTCAGACTTATGTGATTGAATAAAGTTTGGTGGAGAATACGTAGCGCATAACATACAGATAATTTCTCATAAATGCAGTACTTACCTACCTATAGTAAATAAATTAGTTTAATTTAATTTTAAATGATGACAAGTTATTGAAAGCGTTTATTTAGGTATTTATTAATCTTGATTTAGGTACAAAAATAATACATTTTTAATAAAATTAATTAAATTATCTAATTATTGTTATTAACTCTTTATTAACCTTGAATGGGAGCTTGTTTGTATATAGATACTTTAAGATAACCTAATACTATATTTGCTGTCTTCATCTAATCAACTGATATTGTAGTAAATGTACGTTAAAATTTTTTATCATAACTATGTCATTTTTAATATTAGAATACATTTATCTATTAGGTATAAAATTTATAGATTATCTATGCTGTAGCATTATTTTACTGAAATTTTAATTTTGTGAATACTTAACTATTTTTAAATCCCATTAATATGAATATATTATATATATTTTCTTTAAAATTACCATTTCTATATTTACTCTAATATGAGGAATAACCAAGTTGGTAAGAGAAAGACAGCAAATCCAAATGTTACATACTTTTAACAAATATATTTAATTTATTAATACATAAATAATAATAAATATAATCTATTATGTTTTTAATTTTTACAGCGAATTCAAGGAGGATCATATAAAATTCATATAATATTCTTATTCTTTATCGCTTCAATGTTTTCAATTAGTTTATTTTCGTTGCTTGCATATCATATCTACTTGGTTTCCAAAAATCGAACTACATTAGGTAATATTTATAAATATTGAGTAAAATATTATGTAATATATATATTTTTTTTAATTTCAGAATCTTTCCGTCCACCTAAATTTTCAGAAGGTTGTGATAAAAACGGATTTAACTTAGGATGCTGTAGAAATATACAAGAAGTGTTTGGGAAAGAAGTTCTTTTATGGCCTTTCCCAATAGATACCAGGTAAGTGAAAAAAGACAATATCATTTAAATGCACTTATCATTTTATAGGAACAACGATATAAATATTATTTCTTTATTATTATTATATCATTCATTGCATACAATCACACAAAATATATTCATCACACTTCATACTTTCCTTATTGTATATTTATACTTCCTCAAAATATAATATACCTCAATTTAAAAAAAATGGGATTAGAAATTCATTTTTTTAGTAGGTATATTTTATTGCAATGTTATTTATTTGACAACTTGGTACCTATAATTTAAGCTATTGTTATCAGATTCGTGTTCGTGTGTAGGATTTCACCAAGGTATATTATATAATATACATACATTTTTTTTTGTAATTTATTCATTGTCTAAGTCAAACATTTATAAAATATGTATCTATATAAAATAATAAATAATATTTATTGTGCAAGAACTTTTTATTATATTTTTAAAGTAGTTTAAAAATATTTCCGTGTTAGTTCCATCTTATATTCTTGTGTAATCACTATATTTGTTAAAAAAAAAAAAATACCTTCATACTTCAAGTTTTATGGCTTTCAGGTTGATCAAAAACTATTAATATTAGCACTAAATAAAAGAAGAAAACTTTTTCTAACTTTTGACAAAGGTTTTTTTTTTTTGAGAATTTTTAATCTGTAATGGTTGATCCTTGAATGTCAACATTTTACAATATTTGAAATTGCTTATGAAATATATAATTTAAACAATAAACAAAAATGGGTCCATCAAAATATAGTAAATGTTATCAGATTTTTATCGATGTAAAAATTATTTATCTATAATTATTTTAGCTGATATAATACTTGAAGTACGAAACTATGTTTTACTATATAGTGATTTTATAGTTCAAACACCTATATTAAAATGTATAGAAAATAATATTTTTGAGACAATCTCATAGGGATTTTGTAAAATATTAATACCTAACAAAGAAGTTGCAGTGATTTAAAAAAAATTTTTTTGTTGATATTATGCTATAGAATAAGAGAACAATAAAAAAAAACCTATGAGATTGTAAATAAAATATTCTTTTCAAATATTTTATAATGGGTATTTTAAAAGCCGTTTTGTTTTTTATAATCTTATTTTTGAAAAAATTTTAAAATAAATATTATACACCAATAAAAAATAGTACGGATACAGGACTATTTTAAAATTACTTTTAAAAATATATTATTAAATTGTTGGATTTTCAATTTTTTTTTTTTTTTTTGTATAATTTCATAAAAACTACATATACTCATTAATAATGACATCCTCGTAAGTGGGGGCACACATTTGTGGTCTTTGTCTTACATATTTATAACAACAAATCTATGTATCGCATTCTTTCTACAGTTCATTTATAATTAATATTTGAGTAAATTTACCCGCTATCAAATTTGTAGAGAACATAAAATATGCTCTAGTATGGAGTTTTATTTAAAATTTTATTTTTAAAACTAGTCATATGCATTCAAAAAAAATGAGTTATTTAACTACTTTGCTATAAAAATTAAAATATTTAAAAAAAAACTCCATGCTAGAGCACAGTTTATGTTCTCTAAAACTTTGATAATATATAAAGTTAAACTTATATTAATTATAAATAAACTTTAGTAAGAATGTAGGTATAGATTTGCTCTGTTATATGTATGTAAGACAGAAACAACAAACATGTGATTAGTGTCCTCTTAAGTAGTTTGCAAACCAGCCTATTTTAAAATATATTGAAATCTCTTGTAGGCGGACACTCCTCAATAATGAACACATTTTCAGGTTGTAACAATGTCCCATTTAAAGGACACCACCAAATAAAAGATGAGGACAGGTTTTTGGTAGTCTAATGGGCTTTAAATACTTTTGAATAGTGGACATTTTTAGATTTTTCTCATCTATGTAGTTCTATTAAGTAAATAAAAACATATGTAGCAGCAATTTATTATTTTTTTAAATATGTGAGTTTATATTTCATACAAATTACATTTTTAAATTTTTTTTTCATAAATAATAATAATGGGCTAATAGTTACTAAATACTTTAATAAAGCTTAATTTTCCAAATATATATATATATTTTTTATTAATTTTTCGCAATAGCAATAGCAATTTTTCTCAATTTAATTTATTTCAGCTATTTTATTTTATCATTATTAGTATAGGCAATTAGCAATAGCCAATTATACAAATACCTGTATGTGTGTCATGCGTTGTAAATTACCAACAGTATAATATGTTGAATATTATTATTTAAAAGGAATATAATTCTTATGTTATATCATATATTAAGCAGCTGTCATTAAACCAAGTATACACAAGCAAATTCTTTTTATTATCCTATTTTAGCGTAAGGTCTTACTCATATGATAATATACTAATGATTTGTATACATTGATGTCAATTTACTATGCACGGAACTTGTGCTGTTATATGTGTATTGATCATTATCTATCCTAAATATTTTAGAACAAGCTTGTTTTTTAATCCCATTAATAATTATATATTTGAAAATGATTCATTGTTAAATAGGTATACAATGTCTAATTATTAGATAAATTATGGAGTTAGAATCAATAAAAATAATTATAATAAAATTTATAGTTAAAGTAATAAAAATAACTTGGATATATTTCATTGTATGAAATTCTGAGCTTGTGATAGTATGTTTTGTGTGCAACAAGATCCTATTCATTAGGTATTATTTAATTATTTTTAGAAATATCTTACATTCATTTTGAAATATTAATTGAAAAACAATATTGTAGTATTATTTATATTTAAAAAAATTATATAATATAGTATATATAGGTAATATATTAAAAGCCTAATTTAAATTTTTAAAAATATTAAATTTCTCATAATTGTATGAATACTATAATACTCTAAATACTCTAGTCAAAGATAGGTTATTCAAAATATTATTTTTTGTTACAATTTATCTATTACATAATTTTTAAAGTTCTTTGTATGTTTTATTCATATCATGTTTTATGAGGTGGTTAAGTGCATTTAATTATAATGAAATGGTTTTGAAAACGTACAGAAAGGCTTATTACCTATAGGATCATTTTTATTTTTATTTTATACTAATTATATCTAACTATGAATTACTTATGTTATTGATTAATAATTTCTTATAGCAAAATATTGTTTTATTAGCCATTCTAAACGTTATCTTAACAATTTTGTAAGTGAGAAGTTTAAATATTTCCTGGGAATACGTCATTATATCGTTATATTCGTAACAAATTGCCTGTATTTTAATTTTTCTGTTTTAGTTTGGGGGATGGTGTAAGTTATCCGCTGGCCAGCGACCTGAGGTCCAATGATAGAGTTAGGCAATCGCCAAACAAATCCAGAAGACCGTTTACTGTTTAAACAATTTTGATATTCCAACATACTATTAGTACTTATTTTAAAGATTAAATAACAATTAAAACAAAAAAGTAAACATTAGGCTGAAATCAGTATTGTGTTGTATTTACACTTATTATGTTAATTGTATTATTTAAAAAAATGCAATATTCATATAGATTTAAAATAACTTTTACTCTTATTGATGTTATTAGTATATTAAGATACATTATATTTTAACTTATTTAATAAGGTGAGCAATTTTATATTTTTGACATTTTGTATATTTTTGGTAATGCTTTGTTTACTCTACATGTTTTAAACCTGTAAAAATAACATAGTATAAAATAACATTTGAGTTTTTTTTATCTAACAAAGTTTATTATAAGAAGTGTTTTTTTATTTTATTATAATAATTTCCTCTCTCCTTATAATAACATTTTATTTTGAAAATGTTAATCAGTATTCTATAAAATATCTGTGGTTTTTTTTATTCTTTAAGGCTTGTTAATTTTCTATTTTTCAACTAACTGCATGTATTAATATTAATGATTCTCCCGCAGCCTTGGTGAGGGTGTGTCATTTCCAATCAATAAAAGAGTACCTGAAGCTCAAAGTCTATTATCCTCAGATATTTATGACCAAAAAACATCAATTGGTAATATTATTTCATTTTATTTAATATAATGATTGAAATAGTTAAATATTTTGTTTTTATATATAGATTTTGAGTGTTCTGATACGCCATTATTTACTTCAATTCTAATAAAGTAAATTTAATAATACTGATTTAAACTTAATTAGAAAAATATTATTTACTGATTGTATATTTTGTAAATGTTTCAGTGATGATACCATGAACTCAACAGAAACAAATAACCCTAAATATCAAGATCTTATACAAATTTAGTATAACTTAAAATATTATAAGATAGTATAACCTGTGCGTTTCATCTCGAACCTTCGACGACTGTTATGTTTTCAAATTTCAGAGGTTTGACAATATATTTGTAGCATATAGTTAAGCCTCATCTCCTGAATTTAGCGGTTGTATTTTGCTAGGCTGGCGGACCCTGCAGAGGAGGTAGTCATGTGGCTTCAAACTTGTATTTACAAGTTTTCCGATCTCTAATGTGTTATGTAAGCTAGTATTCAAGATGAACTGTGAGGACCATACTTAAAATATTATTTCTGTGATAACATTCTGTAACATTTCCTACTGTAAATATTACATGGTATATTACATTTTAATTATATGATAATTCTTGAATGAGTTCTGTGAAATTTTGTAACATATAAGTGTAGTATGATTACTTGGTTGTGATGACATCATCACATCATGGTTCCATGGTTATTATCTGATTTTTAAAAGTGATCGCTGGTCATAAATCATAAATCACCTAATATTTCTTAAATCTAAACTATATTCAATATTTATTTTCTCTTTAGTTTTTATATCAGCTCATTTTTTTTTCAATTAATGTAATAATTTCACACATTATATTATCTAATATCAGTAATGTTGACTTGTTTTCTAAAATCTCAATAGTTATACAAACATAAGTATTTATTTATTCATAAATAATCTACCATACCAATACTATTTAAAACATTGTCTGTAGTAATGATATTTGAAAAGTTTGGTCATAATGTATTTTATCAAATTTTTGTTAATATGGACATACGTATTTGATGTATTTTACTCTGCTAAGTAATATTTTTATTATTTAAAATTTGGCACTAGTCATTCTGATGAAAATCATTCTATAGTATACCAACGATTACAGAATAGAAAAATACACAATTGCCTAGTATTTTCATTATATTCTGTATACTATTGTATACATTTAGTAAATTAAAAAAATGAATATATACATTTTTACTTAAAATATTGAGATATTTTTTAAAGGTTCAGGAGGTATCATTGTTGAAAATATATATTTTTAAACAAATCATTCCTATGCTTTTATTCCAGTTTTTTTTTTGCTAAATTAATAGCAGTTAAACTAAATAAATTAATGAATATTCGATGAATGTTGTTGGTTCTCTCACTTTACAATTACTAAAATAAAATAATATACTTATTTATAAAAGAAAAAAGTAAATTAGCAAATTTAAAAAAATTCTAATAAAGTTTGCATTCTTCTCCAACTTTTTCTTCTATTTAATGCAATGGTCTGAGCTCCTTGTTCTAGAGTCTTAATTTGTGGATAGCAAAAAATACACATTGCAAAAATGCTCACACCTTTTAAAGTATACCTTATCAAGTGTTTTCCATAATTTTATGTTAACAATTATTCTAGAATGTAGATGGTATATGTGAACTTTGGTTCCTGTTCGTATAATATGTTTAATGTTTATACAGAGTGATTCTTTTATCATGCTCACCTAATACTCTGTGAATATATATATATTGGAATATAATTGAGATACATTTGTCTTTCATTATACATTTTTATAATTTTTATGTACCTATTTAATTTTTTTAAAATTGTAACCTATATTTTTGATTTGTAAAATGTAGAATATTAAATATCAATTATTTGAATATTTTTTACTGATACATCAAAATTATTAGAATAATATCTTATATTGGAATATAAATCGCCAAAAATATAGATTGCCATTTAAGTTAAGTACTATATATTATATAGGTAACCTCAAAAATAACGAGGATAAGAAATAATAAGAATTTTTATTTTTATAAATATGTAGTGAAATATCTCAACTTTATATAAAAAATTAATATTCAGTATTCTCAGAAAAAATAATTAATGAGCACGTTAAAAGAATCGATGTATATTATTATTATTATTTTTCTGAGGCAAGGGATTTTGTGACTACTTTATTACCTTAAGTCTTCACAAAAATTCTTCTAAGAACAAAATATTGGCAAGTTTACTTTGATACAGTCATGGACTATAATATCTTATTATAGTTTATATATTATCATTGATTATATATAGTATAATTACGATAATGCCAACTTTGAGGTCCTTAAAAAATTATTAGAATTCATACAACTAATCAGTAACCACTACTAGATGGAATGGTTGTTATGCCCAAATTAATTCCTTTATCGACCAGGTTTCCGAGATTATATATCTATTTATATACTTTTATGTCTGTCTCAATTTCCACGACGGCTTGTTCTGCTTTTTACGTTTCCGCATGCCATAGCTTTCACTCTAGAAATTTAAGTACACAGTAGGTAGACAATAAAGAAATAAACATCAGCTAAATTAAATATTGTTTAATTAAGAATTGTATAAAATGCAATATTTCTCAATTACCTTGAATTTTATAGGTTTAAATATATTATATTTTTTTATTTTTGTAGGTGCCTATTTAAATATAATTATTAAATTTATATTTATAAATCGTAAAATATTTATAATATATAGGTATGACAAATTTGAAATTAGTAGTTTATTATATTATTTATTTACAACTTACTTTGATTTTTGTATTAGGTATAATTATTTATATAGGTACCTATATAACCAATGTTAATACCTATATATGTACATCTACTCAACTCTATATAAAACCAAGTATATAATATAATATTATAAGTTTTTTTTTTTATGAACCTTGTTATGAATGCAATTTGCAAAGTTTGTTTAAATTTACTATATAATAATTATATAATATGGTCTGATTACCTATTATTGTTAGAGTTAATTATAGTAGTCTTTACTCTTTACTAATAGAACCAAAACTAAAGAATAATCAGAGTGAGTATTGAATATTTTATTCAAATACTTTTTTTTTCTTGTATTTGAGTAGTATTCAAATACTTTGTGATATTGAATACTAATTTATTTTATATTTATGTTATATTATTTTATTAAAAATCAAGTATCACATCACGTAAATTATACACAAAAAAAAAAAAAGAAAAATAATAAATATAAAATCAGATAAGTTATATGAATTATTAATAGAATATAGATTGAAATTTAAAATTATGGTGTTATTATAGTGTGATTAAACAGCAGTGATTCGATCAAAAAAATATTTAGCATAGGTGGTGCTGCTATAGCAAAAACAAGATGTCAATAACTGAAAAATATTTTGAAATTATAAATAAAATATGCATATTTTTTTTTTCAAGTGTTTAATACTTTTTTAATGTACCTATTAGAGTATTTACTTGAATACATTAGATAAATAAGTATTTGAGTAATACTCTAAATACTTTTTTCAACAATATTTGTTTTACTTAGGTACCTACTCAAATACTTTTTAAAAGTATTCTTTACTTACTAGCCTTGAGAGGATGTGTTATGTACGGGTTTCAAGGGGTTCTGTATAGGTAATGTTAAAGACATTTTTAGAAAAATGAACGTCTAATAATTTTGAAATATTTTTATTATGGATTTCCATTTGTCTTAAAAATTGTTTAACATTATTTATTCAAAACCTCTTAAAAATCATGAAAACCATTACTTCTACTCATGGGAAAAATGTTCAAACAAATATTATTTCTCGGATAATTTGGTTTTTATACATAATTATTTGTATCGGTTAGTTCAGAAAAATCACTGGAAATCAGGTTATGTACACGTTAAAAAAAAAAAATGAATAGAAAAATGTTTTTAGATAATTTGCAACCGTGTTTTTGTAATTTATAACCTACCATATTAATATTATAATATATATTATACATTTACACTTATACTTATAACCTATCTTATTTCATAATTGTAACCTATATTTAAAATTTTTAATACCTATTTCTTATTATTTTATTTTAATTTTTAATATTTTCGTATTTGTAACTTATTAGCATTTGTAATTTCATCGTTTCGAGATGCACACCCCGTTTCTTAATGGGTGGCCATGTGTAATTTCACAGTAGTCGTCCGGTATTATCCAATTTGTTTTAAACAAATTTTATATCATTATGCTTAATTTGTAACCTATTCGAAACTTTTTATAATTTGTAATCTCACCATTTTCAATTTATGAACATTTTCTCATAGAGGCCAGCGAACTCATTCCCCCCAAAAGTTGATAAAATCACTTGAAACTATTTTTAGTTCAATTTTTATCATTTTTAACTTTATTGTTTTCGAATTATTCAGTGTGCAAGTTGGCCCACTCCTCTTGGTAGATAAAATCACTGGAAAGTTGGAAACATTTTGAAACCTATATTAAGTATCAAGTTTTTTAGTATTTTTAAATTATTATGTTTCACATATAATTTATTAAATTTTTTTAATAAGAGTAACCGAATTGGTTACCATTTATAAATGGGTCTAATTTAAAGCTAATTAAATCCATTTTAAAAGTTGTTATACAGATATGAGCTTTTAGAGTATGAAATTCCTTTGAATGATGTTATTTCAAACTGTCAGTTGCCAATTTTGAATATCTCTTTAAATATATCATTGCTTATCAGATTTTCAGATCATAGTTTGGTTTAAAATTCAAATAACTATAAATATTTGAATAAACTTGAAGATATAGTGCACACTTTCTGAGAATCGTCTTATCAGGTATAAAAAATAAAAGTATATATATTTGTACAATATGTTAATTTATTTATTTTAAATTACGGGTCTAGCCCAAATTACGAAATTCTATAAAATACATAGGTATTATGAAAAGATTAAATTATAAATAAAGTTCAGTAAAATAAATAGAAAAATGATCACACTCACATATATATTAAATATTATATAGGTATAGATAATTAAACAATTAAGATATTTTTATTTTAAATGTTTAGATGTTTGTTAAGGGTTCAGGAAGCGTATCTTCACTGTTGAACATATCGTAACCCTTTAAACCAACCATCTCTACGCTTTTATCCCAAAGTTTTTTCGCTAATTCCGGATCTTTGGCGAACGACGATGGCTCTGTCACCTTACAATCACTAAAACAACAATATATATATATGTGTATATAAAATAAAATATTGGGTAAAATTAGAAAATGAAAAAATGAATATTGTTTTGAAATATTACCTGTAATAGAGCCCGGTCTCTTCTCCAGCTTTTTCGTCTATTGAACAATGCAGCGTGGTCTGAGCGCCTTGGTCTGGAGTTTTAACCCATGGATAGCAAAATATACGCATCACTAGGGCTCTCACGCCTGGGAAGTATACATTATCGAGTGTTCTGCACAATTCGGTGTCTACAATTCCAGGATGTAGACTGTAAACGTGAACTTTGGTTCCTGTACCGGTATGTTTATATAGTAGTGTTATTGTTTTTCGGGATTTTGTGAATTTTTACCTTCAAGTCTTCGCGAAAGTTCTTTTGTGAACAAGACATTGGCGAGTTTACTCTGACTGTATGATACCATGGATGAATAACTCTTATCATAGTTAATGTCGGCGAAATTAATTACACCTCCTAAGAATTTTTTTTTAAATCACACGACTATCGGTTAGGTTAGGTTATACCTTCGTTGGATTTATATAATACTCGTGTAACTGACCTAAATGAGCCAGCGATGATACGTTCACGATGCGAGCTGGTGCTGAACTTCGGATTCTCGGCAATAGGAGTGACGTGAATAAAAAGTGTCCCAAGTGATTAACGCCAAATTGAGTCTCGAACCCGTCTTCGGTTTGACTTTTGGGGCATGCCATTACACCTAAATAAAAATCATTTGTATTCGTTACTTTAGGGTTCTTAGAGAATTATTCTCATACACATAACTAACCAGCATTGTTTACCAGCAGATGAATTTGTTTTTCTTTTTGTAAAATTCTTTTCGCGCAACGTTTAATCGAAGCGAAAGATGCTAAATTTAATTCTTCCACGACCAATTGTCCGAGATTATTGCCTATTACTTCCGACAAAATTTCCGCGACGGCTTGTTCTGCTTTTTTAACGTCCCTGCATGCCATTATAACTCTTGCACCTGAAAAATTAACACAAATAGTTATTAATATATACATAAATAATTGATAAAGTAATAACATTAAGAATTGCAATAAATTTTTTTTTTGATGGATCGAGTATAACTTGTAGATTTATTTAAATAAAATATATCAACCCAAATTCTACAAAATAATTTGTTTTATTATACAAATAGGTACGTATTTCGGAAATGATGGAATCTTTAATGTTTAATAAACGAGTAAAATGAAAGAAATTTTGTCAAATAAAAATATATATAATAAATAATAAATATTATATAAATTTAAATAAATAATCATTTTATAATATTTGACAATGCATTTTACTATTGTATGCAGTGGCGTGCTCAGAATTTTAAAATAGGGGGGGATATTTTCCCAAAAATTTATAAATCGCTATCAAAAAAAAAAAAAAAGTAATTTGTGTAAATTTGACTACCTATGAATTTAATACTATCCAATAATGCCGTCTTGTTTTCTGCGTTCATTATACTTGGTCGGGAATGTAGTAAAATTAATCTATAATTAAATAATTGTATTATATAAAATATTATTATTTTACATTATGAAAAAAAATTAAAACAAAGTAATATTATTTTATTTATGTTGAAATTCATAGGAAAAATAGGTGCACTTTGATTATCGGATGTCAGTAGGGGTACGAAAGCCTATTTGGCCGTTTTTACGTCATTTTTCGGTAGTTTTTCCTATCACGTTTATCGAAAATGGCTTCTTTAAAGTACAAACTAGATGAAATTTGCTACCGGATAATGGGGTCACATGTACAGATTGGTTCATGTCTTCTGGTCGAAAAGTTTTACACAAAAAAAAAAATAATAATAAACATTATTGTAAGACCACTATAGCTTCCTTGCTCCGCTCAGAATCTAAAAGAGCCATGGAGGGAGATACGACATCCTCATCCCCCCTTGAGCACACCCCTGATTGTATGAGTCTATTGCTGATAATATATAAGTAATAATGAAATAAAAAAATTATTTATCGAATAAAAGCCACCTCTGCTCACATTATAATTGCAATGTAAATTCATTATAGATAGGTAGGTACCTATAATTTTTTACTTTCGAATTTGTTTTTAATTATTGCCTCATAAATCTCATATGGGCCATATGAATGTGATTTAAAAATTGTAAAATTAAAATGGCTACTTAAATCATTGATTATTATTATTATTATTATGTGTGTCTGTTGCAAATGTGTGACATTATGCCAACATGCAGAATATTTTACATCGATTTTCTTAAATGTCCTTAAAATTGTTTATAGGTTCAGTACCCACCGCTTTAAAAACTGGGTGTATATATAGCGTAGTCTTAATAAAACTAACGTTCAACTAAGAATACACAAATATAATTTTTATTCTAAAGTGTTAAATTTATATAGATATAGGTAATATAAATGTTCATATTATACGTATATACCTATCAATCTTGAATCTATCTCACAAAATTAAAATTTTAAACCTTAGCTATAGTAAATTTTGAAATAAAGAGGCGATAGTAATAATTTTGGTACCTCTATATAATAAGTAGGTACTTATGTGATTTATTTTGCATTTAAACCGCGAGTGATTGCGGATTCCAGCAATATATCCGACTATCAGGTAGGGGGGGGGGGTACTTTAGAAAGAGATTTAAAAAAAAAAAGCAAGGGATAGCGAATTTTTATAGGGACATTAATGTATTGGTTACCGAGTCTGTAAAATTCTCGAGCTGTCACTTTGCCAATGCCCGTGTTTGAACCGGTGACGATTGCGGTCTTGCCATCCAATCTGGCCTTGCTCGTGCATTTACCGCTGAACATCGTGATGTCGTCGTCACTTCAGTCAGCCGACAGGGATCTATAATATAGTTATTACAATTTACAGTTATGATTAATATTGTAAAACCGATAATAATAAAATATATATAATTCGACGTCTGAATGAAAAACACTTCGTTATTATATGTCTTGTTATGGTGTTGCTACATAGAGCACACTGTATATGACATTTGAGTATTTGACGAAGACGGTTTGTAGCCGTCTGAGATAGTATAATAATAATAATATGTTCTTTCACCAGGGCCCAGAGCCGGGGTTGGAACTGAACTAAGAAGAACTGGTCCGAGTATTGTACTAAAAATAAAGAATCGAAACCAGCTGAACCTATGATATTTTTATGATTTTACGAACTCTTACAGGAATTCAAAACTTTTTTTGGTAAAACAAAAAGAGTCGGTTCTTTTTGGTTTCTAAACTATTTGTAGTCTATGAGAGCCAGTGAAAAATAGTTCGTCTTTACAATAATTGTAATATTGTAGGAACATTATAAATGAATTATTCGTTCCTATATATAGGTAGTTACTAGAGATATTGGTTGACTTAACGATCTATTGTTATCCTATAATAATCGATTTAAATCATATTATCTTATAGCAATATATAGGTAGGTAGTACGACATATAGAAACCTGTAAATCTAATACGCTCAAATAAGAGTGAATTTTAACTAACTTGTTTATTATGTTAAATTACCAGAAAAAAAAAATATCATACTCATTAGGCTGCAGGAAATTAAAAAACGATTAAGACTGAATGTTATTTAATTGATTGTACATATTTTGTTATTTATTCGTCAAAAGTTATGAGATTTCTATTAGTTTAAATTCATTTATTAAGGTCTTAAGATAATACTCGTATTTTAATTGTTTTTATTTTGTAAATAATGCAGTAAAAGGCTTACCATAATATTAACTTTTAAGTTTTAACGTTTATTATTACTAAAAATAATATGCGATCGATATAATATCTTTATAAACATATATTATTATATGTCTATAGATGTGTTATATACTTATATAATATGAATGTATATTTAATGTTTACTCAACATTAGATATTAAATAAATAAATATATTGTGTCTCACTCTCTCACTATGTAGTACTTATAGAGCTCTGCACGGTCCAGTATTTGCCGGACCGGACCAGATCACGATGTGGTTCGGTTATTTAAGAAAATATTTCGGTTCGGTCTGGTTATAATAATTATTTTGTGCAGTTCGGTCCTAATAAATCTCCAATTTGAAAATTTTGATTTAGTTCAATATCGGTCATACTTTATTTTGCGTGAACATTAAAATTCATAGTTTATCTGTAAAATATTTAAATATAAATTTATTATTAGATCTATGTACCTATTTACATTGTACGTGGCCCCATAGTTACTGCATTGTGTATTGTTGTTTTTATTAGGTACGTGCAAATGTATAAATTAATGTTTGTCGGTTTTATGATAAAATGCGAATATTGGCCATTGGGGAATCCACATGATATTATATAGGACATAGGTATTTAATATACGCAAGTTCCCTGATCCATACTACCAAAATTTATTGAACATACTACCTATATTTATTTTTTTAATATATATTATTATTATGCACTTAGAACATAGATAGGTACTATTTATATTTGATAATATAATATTATATATAATATATAATATATATTATATATATATATATAGTATATATAATCAATTATAGTACATATACATCGGGAAACATAGGTAGGTGCTTACATACTTAGGTAAAATTTAAATATTTATGCTGTAAAACCACGTAAAAATTCAGATATTTCAGGGAAATATGGCTGGGAGAATGGATCTTTGCATAATGAAACAATTGGGTAAAATTGTTTAGAGTTTTTTTTTTTTTTAGCGTGGATTGATTTTGTCCTGTTTGGTCTGGTCTGGTTCGGTTTGTTTCAATTTAAATTCAGTTCGAGTTAGTCCAGTCACATTCCAGTTCCAATTTTAAAATTTTGGTCTAATCCGGGTTTGTTTAAAAATATTTTAGTCCGGGTCGGTCGGTTCGGTCTATGTTAGTCTTTTACCGGTTATGGTTCGGTTTTAATTTTTAATCATCAGTTCGGTCCGATCCATGAAAAGTTTTACCGTGAATTGAGCTCTAGGTGAAACTCGGGTAAGACGAGGACTAGAGGTAAGATGGGACATCTATGTACCATAGAACTATTAGCTTTACAGAAATAATAAGGCAAAAAGCTCATTTAAAAAAAAAAACTATCGTCGGTTATGTAATATTTGCAACAAGAAGACGACCAACGATTAAGTAAGTGAATATTTAGTTATACTTAATTGTTATTTAAATAATAGTTGTAGTACATTTTGTAAGCTTTTCATAAATGTAAATTTTTTATTATGTGCAATGATTATAAGTTATATAGACATATAAAAAAAAAAGAAGCTAATTGAGGAAAGACGGGAAAAATATAATGGGGTAAGATAAAGTGTCTCATCTTGCCTCAACTGTCTTTTTCTGAAATATATAATTTAATTCATTTTATTTTCTTGGTTTTAATAAACATTTTGTTAAACAAATATCATATTTTTTATATTTGAACTAATAAATAAAATAGAGAAATAAAGTATTTACTAGGTGTGTAAATAGGTTATTTAATTAAATTTTATACTTAGGTATAATTAATTAACGAATAATTAATTTTATAAAGTGAATAGTTATTATAGGAACTTATATCTTCTTCTCCTTCGCCTTCTCTCCTAACTATTTGGGGTCGGCCCTATAGGAACTTATATAATTAGTTAAATACAATATAGGTATTAATGTATGATAAAATGTGTAATGTGTAATACATGGCTAATAGAATTATTTAATTTATAAAATATAATATATACAACTATATTAAATAGTAATTTAAGTTTATCACAGTAAAATATAGTTATATTATGAACTATAATAATAAATTATTAAAATGTTTGGATCAAGAATAAAGAATTGTACCATATTTGTGATATTTGTAAATAAGTTACAAAAATACCTACCTATATATTAATTTTTAGTACTTATTAAATTGTTATGTTTAAAAAGGTTAATAATAATTAAATTTATAATGTCAAAATGAAATTTTCAAGTTCCTATAGTTATTTTTTTTTGTTATTATATGCAATAAAAGTTTTGTTTAATTATATAATTTACATCATTTGATTTTATTTTCTTATTTTGAAGAGTGTGTCCCATCTTATCATAGAATGTCCCATCTTACCTCGAGTGTGGTACATGACGGGACAAAAAGTGATTTTGTGTTAAAGATAAATATATTAAAAACAAATAATTTTACTTCAATTCTGATTAAAAATTTAGAAACTACATATAATTTTACACAATATTGTTCTATATGTTTTTACATATATTCAAAAAAAGTAGGTAATAGTAAAACAAGAATAAATGTTAGGTGTCCCGTCTTACCCAAGTTTCCCCTATAGTAGTACTAGGCCGAATTAGATAAATCTCAATGGAAGTCAATGTGGGCCGCAAAATTAAAAACTACCATTTTATTTTTATTAATTGAATACAATTTTATCCATTATGAATTCATCAATCACTTTTTGTAATGAATAATTTAATTACTATCGATAATATTATAATATCCTCGGACAGTATAGTGTATTATTATTATTTTAAATTTGAAAGCCAAGATAAATAATTGCATTTGAAAGAAAATTCTAATCAAGGTTCAGTATGATTGAAAAAAAATGTGTATACATGATACCTTTATTTGTTATTTTGTTATTTCTCCTGTATTTATAAAATATTTCTGTTAGAAAAAGTACGTTTTCCTCTACACTTAGAAAACTACTGGAAAACCAAAAAATGACCTCTTTCAAGTACCAACTAGAACCGATTTACTATTAAAAAGATCTTTACTTAAAAATGTTCCACTCCTACATGAAATAATGTAGACATGATAATAGCACATTATAAAACTAATATATTGCTCTCTTTTCTCCGAATCTAAAATGCAAATTAATTCTTTCTACCCAATGTTTAACTGCATTTCATTTCTATCACCAAATTTTCTATATTTTGAGGGAAATTTAATTGGATAAGGATACTTTTAAGTTTCAATATAGAACTAAGACTCAAAATAAAAATCTAGTAGGAGACTTATTTATTAGTAAGAATAGTTTAGTTGCTTTATTATTTATTTAGAGTAAACTGGATATGGATAGAGGAAGTCAAAAGGCAATTAAAAATAATAAATGTATTGTACTAAAATAATAATTATCTCTTTTTTTTGTAATTAAATTACACAAGCTCAATAAATATCAAATGTACAACAAAAAAGTATATGGAAGTTGTATTCGATTTCCGATATTTCTTGCGTTAAAGTGGATATAATCGTTTTAACATGCCCATATATCCCCTATCCTATGAACGAATCAATTAGAATTTGTCAAATAGTATCAAGGACTAGTATTACAAGGACTCACATTATGGGTTTAATTATGATTATTTTATAATGAATAAATATATTTTATTCAAGTACCGTAAAATTAGGTATATGACTTTCAATATTGAAGTGAATTCTAATATATCGTAAGTAATATTCCTTTATGATAAGTACAAAATATTCAATTTTCTATATAAAATTACGGTTAGACTTCGGATAAATTAATAAACTATAGTTGAAAAAAAACTTTAAAAGAATATTATTAATTTCTATGAATTACTAATAATAATTATTAGTAAATCATTTTATTGTTATTATTCAAGAAATACGTTAATGTTGTACAATATATAATATTGTAAACAAAGTACTTTTGGCATACCTAATAGTATTTTTTTAAAATTAATTTTGAACTCAATATTTATCGAGTTTTGTATGAAATCAGGGTAAACTGCCACCTAATAATAGTATTTAGGTACTTCTTATATTTATAGAAAAAAAATTTTTTTTTACTTTAATTATATTTGTATTATTTTTATGTATAATTATGTTACATTTTATCAAAATGATATATTATAGAAATATGATTTTATATCAATAATTAATTTCATCCTAATAAAAGATGAATTGCAACAAAGACATCAAAAATTAATAATTAGCAAAAAAATAAAGGAGTTATACAAATTATGACATAAATAATTAATTTCTAACATAAAAACAATTAATTTAAAATGTTTAGGCTAATTATTTTAGTACCTATTATAATTTTAATTTTAGTTGAATGTCAAAATTGTCGAAATCCTAAAAATTGTCGCAATTATTCACCTTATTTTAAGGTATTTATTGTATTGTTTACATATTTATAGTGTATACATTATTATATAGGTAATTACCTAATTATTAATTTATATTGTTATACATATAATGTATCTACTTAATATATTATGGGATATTAAATTAAATTAATAGGTACTTAATAATAAGCTAAAAAAAATAAAGGTTAAGATTATTATGTTGGATTTGAATAAAAAAAAAAAAAATGTTTTATATTATACTGAAATAACTAACCAACCAAATAAATAATTTACACTAATCTAAAAAATGATTGCTAATTTTCCTTTTCTTCAGCCTACTATGTATTTGATTTCCTTATACGTGACTTCGGGAAGAGAAGAGACCCGAAGAAAATTTCACTACTGGGTCAACATTTTGAATTTACGTCACTGGAAATTATTGATTTTGAAAAATATGCTAAAATTCAATTTACTTAAGTACTTAAGTAGATACCTATATGTTTTAAGTTGTGAAAATAGATACTCGGGGTGTAACTTAAACAGAATTTATATAATATACTTATTAATTATATTATATTAATTATATGATTGTGACCTTATTTTGGGACACAATTTAACTATTCCGTACGTATACAGTATGACCGATGTCCAGACGTCCAAATTCGTCGAGGATTGTTCTGATTTTTAAAACCGTGTCCCGCTTTCTATACGTTGTTCCACTTTCATGAACATTTCAAAAATATATATGTATTTATATATATATTTTTTTTTGGTTTATGGTACAAACATTTATATTTAATAATTTATAATTATGTGGTTGGTCAAAATATCAATTATTATCGCAGAATATGGTGTGTTCATGAACACTAGAATCTGTGCTGAAATTTGACCGACGCGTAGAAAATTGGGACAGTATTTGTCGCATCCGCCTGGAGCACTGGAACCACTAGAGATACCTTTTACTCAAAACGTTGAAAATTAAAATTATTATTTATTACTTTAAAATGATAACCCTTACATAGAGAAAAAAAAATGAATATTATATAAATTAAAGAGCGTACGATTTATGATATAATTGTTTTATTATGATTTTTTTCCATCTTTGGAATCGTATGCCTTAGTGAAAAAGAGTAATGATAATTTTATCAAATAAAATAAAGTAGGTATTTAATTTTAGTTTCGTTACATGCCTATAGTTTAATAATTATTATGGCTCACTAATTATGTATAATAGTTGATTAAAAACACTCAAATTAAATATACTATTTATACTTATATTATATAAAAAAAAACAATTTTATTCATTAGAACTAAACTATGAAGGTACTAAGAACCAAGATTTTAAAAGGCGGGAAAAAATTATAATAAAACGATTATATTGGAAATCACGGGCTTTTTAATTTTTGCAGTATTCATTTTTATTGTAGCTAGGAGTTGTCGTTTCGAAGTAGAGGTAATAGTTAAACAATTTTTAACCAGATTTTTAACAACTTTAAACTAGGTAGGTATGCTTCAATGCAATACTATAGTATCAGCATTGTTTTCTATTATCTTATCACATTTTTGTCGACTATATTGTATGTATATATATATATATATATACATTAATGTACTATAGGCATTATAATGATTATTTCAAATTGTAGAAAGTGTCTCTTTTTTTTAACCGAAAAGTTATGGCCAAACTATAGGTGTACAAATATGATGTAGTATTTTGGTCCAACAAATAAAATAAATAAATATTTAGGTATAGGTACTCACAATAATGATAACACAAGATGTACGCAAATACGCAATGTAATTATTGGCTACTGGGCCAAGCTATAATTGTGGTAAAGTATGAAAAATACGCAATTTGCGCGGCTATATTGTCGTCGTTGCATTCGATTTGCGAGAAGGAATCCAACGGAAAACAAACTCTTGTGGCGACAATTATTGTATAACTAATATTATAAACGTCGAATGGTTTTGAGTGTTCGCAGCAAACTGGTCGACGGCCGACGAGTTACAATGGCGTTCTGATGTATACACACATGACGTAACAATATAAAACACAACAGAAATATGTGATACCTAGTGATTAGTGTACGTACAATCGACCGGTGGTTTCCTGGAGACCATGAATATATTATATGTACATATACGCAGTTATTTTCATGGTCAAGTTCACGTTTCACGGACACGGCTTGTCCATTTTTTTCAACAGAAAAATTGACTTTTTTGATAGATAGCACCTATATGTAATTGCAGAATCAAAACAAACATATAAGCTACCCGAATATATACAACGTCGGGCGTAGGTAGCACGATAGCAATTTTTTTTTTTAGCTATAAATACTTTTCATGAAATGGAAAATTTGAAAATTTTTTTAGTTTTCAATCACGGATTTTAGGCGTTCAAATAAATATAGATTATATAAAATATAAACAAATCGCTAGGACATAGAGTTCTCGTATTTTATTTTATATGCACGTTTTTGATCAAACTATACGGTGATTAGAAAGCTAAAAGTATAGTTGATATACCTATATTATATATACATATATAGTACGGCTGCTATATAATATGCTATGTATAACACAATAGGTACACATTTAATTGGTTTTTTTTCTTTGAATGACCTTTTTTATATTTCTCATCAACATTATAATAATATGTAGAAGTATATAATTGTTTAATTTGATGAACACATTTGCTAATTTCGTAATACACATTAAACTTTTCATAAATATGACGCTACCTACTATTCATACATGTCCAATACACATATACTTTAGTAATATATATTATGGAGTAGAAACAACTGATATAGGTATAGGTAAAAAATAGTGGTAGTGAGAAATATTCAAAAGGGAGATTACCAGTGGAAATGACACAAAAATATTTTAGTAATGGAATTTGCTCATAATAATGAATTTTATCAAATTTTTCTAATACAGACATACAGATTTAATGTAGTTTTTTATGTTAAGAGGATGCTATACCCGCATTTTCTGTCTCCGTCCATCTAATTGGCAATTTAGCAAAATTATACAACGCAAAATTGAAATTATGGCATTTTGGTTAGATTTAGAGCTTAAACACCTATTATCAAATTTAACGAGAAGAATAATTTCGAGCAAACCTCATGGGATTTTTGTAAAATATTATCAGAAAAAGAAGTTACGGCATTTTTAGTTTTTGATATTTTTAAATAGCTTTAACTTTTTTGTCAGACGATATTTTACTAAATGCTCATGTGGTTCACTAGAAAATATTCCTTGCTTTAAATTTTGTAATAGGTGTTTATACTCTAAATTTAACCTAAACGCCAAAATTTCAATTCTGCGTAGTGTGATATTGCTATATTATCTGTTGGATAGATAGAGACAAGAAATGCCAGTGTAACATCCTCTTAAGTAATATTTTAAATTTAGCATTAGTGATTTGAATGGATATTATACATGCTGATAAATATATTTTTATAAACATATAAATATGAAAATTTTTGTGAGTTTATAATTTAAATAACAAAAGAAATGCGTAGGTATTATATTATACAACTCAAAAGGTTTAGATGTCTTTTAAAGGTTCAGGAAGGGTATCTTCACTGTTGAACATATCGTAATCCTTTAAACCAACCATCTCTACGCTTTTATCCCAAAGTTTTTTTGCCAATTCCGGATTTTTTGCTAACGCCGACGTCTCTGTCACCTTACAGTCACTAAAACACAACGATATGTATATTTATTTAAGTAAATAGTGAAATTAAAAAATGAATACGATAATTATTGAACATTGTTGTGCAATCTAACCTGTAATAGAGCCCGGTCTCTTCTCCAGCTTTTTCGTCTATTGAACAGTGCAGAGTGGTCTGAGCGCCTTGTTCTGGTGTCTTGACCCACGGATAGAAAAATATACTCATCATCAGTGTTGTCACGCCTGGAAAATATATTTTATCGAGTGTTCTGCACAATTCGGTGTTTACGATTCCAGGATGAAGACTGTATACGTGAACGCTGGTCCCTGTGCCGGTATGTTTAAATAGGTAGTGTTATTATTTTTCGGGATTTTGTGAATTTTTACCTTCAAGTCTTCGCGAAAGTTCTTTTGAGAACAAAACATTGGCGAGTTTACTCTGACTGTAAGCTGCCAAGGACGAATAGTACTCGTCGTAGTTAATGTCGTCGAAATTAATTATACCTCCTAAAACAATTGTTTTACTTTAAATTATACGCAATACTACGGATTATGGTTTTTTTAGGGTGTGTAGTTTAGGTGTAACTGACCTAAGTGAGCAAGGGACGCCACGTTTACTATGCGAGCTGGCGCTGAACTTCTGATTCTCGGCAATAGAAGCGATGTGAACAGAAAGTGTCCCAAGTGATTCACGCCAAATTGAGTTTCGAACCCGTCTTCGGTTTGACTTTTGGGGCATGCCATTACACCTAAATAAAAATCATTGGAATTCGTTATACCTGAGGGTTCTTAGAAAATTATTCTCGCACACATAACTAACCAGCGTTGTTCACCAGCAGATGAATTTGTTTTTCATTTTGTAAAATTCTTTTCGCGCAACGTTTAATCGAAGCGAAAGATGCTAAATTTAATTCTTCCACGACCAATTGTCCGAGATTATTGCCTATTACTTCCGACAAAATTTCCGCGACGGCTTGTTCTGCTTTTTTAACGTCCCTGCATGCCATTATAACTCTTGCACCTGAAATTTTAGTAGTTACCTAATCAGTAATTAATCAATCAATCAATAAATAATGGTAAAATTAATAATGTGTTTAGTTTAATAATTATGATAGGTAATTAATAATCGCAATATCAGATCGTATCTAACAGTTCTATTTATTTATTTATTTTCACTAAATGGGAACAAAGCGAATTACAACACAATGATTGACAAACATATCGAATAAAAATTACTAATAATATACATAAAATTACATAAATTATATTATCTATTTGAATTATTGTTATAGTTATCATTAAAGTTATATGTACAAATAATTTAAACGCATCTGGATTAGTAGTACTAAATGGATAAATTTATTAATATATGTCATACATCTGTTTGATCAATTGATAGGGACGATAGGGTAATTAGTTTCATATTTGAAAGTAGAACAAAAGTACTTTATACCTAAAAGTACTAGAATATCGAATGCTAATATAAGTTCAGAATAATATAAATCTATTAAATAATATAAAACAAAAAATTGTGTCAAATTTAATTCTGCTTAGTAATAAAGTATCTATTTGTAATATATTCAATATCGAGAGATATGTCGAGTATATGAGGAATAAGATTCACATTCAATGTAGTATATGTATGACAAAGAAAACGATAGAAATGATGTTGCACCGACTCAAGTGAATCGATTTGACCACTAAGATAGCGTGACAAAATAATATAATATACATACTACATATTCAATAGTAGATTGAAAACTAGAAAAATAAACAATTTTTAGGGGCAAGAATATTGGTGAAATTACAATAATTTCTCTTAATAAAACATAGAAGTTCATTAGATTTATTAATTATATAATTAATGTGTGATTTAAAAATTAAAAAAGAAGTAAATAATATTCCAAAATATTTTTGTAACATAAACTCTTTCCAGATTAATAGTATAATATTAACTATTAATATTATAAATTATAACGACCGGATATAACTTACGTATGAACTTACAATTGGATTTTATTAATCCTATTTATTTTTTATTTTTGTAATTATAGTTATTACATTTTAATTTATAAATCGTGCATTATTTATATGTATATAGACCTACAAAGTAGGTTGATTATATATTATATATGTATATTATAACATGATTTATCGTATAAATTTACAGTAGTTGCGTTAGTACCAAAGCTGGGAATTTGCTAGTTAGAAAGTTTAAAAAAAAGTTACTTTGAATACCTATGTGAAATTATTGAGTCTTACACATTTAAAATGAAAAGTAGTAGTTTTTTTTTGTACCTACTCTTTTTTCCATAAAAACAATAAATTTTATTATTTCTATTGTCTCATAATAGATTATTATTTACACGAAATTAAGGTTAACTATGCCTATCTACTTCAAACATCATTAATTATTTTTAATTTATTATTATTATATGTATACATGTTTATTTAATAAACTTTGTTATGAATTAAGTTTTAGAATCTGAGCTAAACGAGGAAGGAACGTTTTAATTTTAAAATAATATGTTTTTTTTTTTTTTTTTTTGTCTATATACGCTTTTTCTGGATAGAAGAAGAGTTTTGGTATAAAGAGCATTTTTGATGGCAAATTAGTTATGATTAGTATACTTTAAAGAGGTAATTTTTCGATTTTCCCAGTAGTTTTCTTATGCGTAAGGAAATACTACCATTTATGAATGTATGACATTTGGACATAAATATATTATCCTTACTTATTTATAATTTAAATAAAAATTAAACGTTAAAATGCGTTTCATTTTTGGTTATTTTATTATTTTATACCAATATTAAAGGTGGTCAATATTTTGAATAGACGATAAAGAAAAAAGTTTCAATTTAATTTATTATTCTAACAACTAGGTATATTACATTACACTATTATTATTATAACTGTATAATCTTTTTGCCTATTAGGTATATAAATTATAACTTATTAGTAAGTAATTATATACCATTGCGTATAGTTTTTCTTCTGGGTTTTCTAATACTTGCTTATTTTTTTTTTTTTTTTTAATAGTTATGAGGATTGACCATTAAATTTAATATTATACCATAAAGTTCCCCCATATAATTATATATTCTGAGAAATTTTTTTGATGACAAGCCCGGTGAAAATTCCTTAAAAAATGCACCGGCATGCGTACCTATATATTATAGCGTACTCTTAATATATATCCGATCATTGGAGGGGGATGGGAACGATTTGGGGACCGTATATTGGAATTAGAGATTACGAAAAAAGGCAAGGCATATCGGAATATTTACAGGAATTGCGATTACCGCAGACGGCGGTATAGTAGCTGTGATAACAATACAACACGTCGATATACTTGGCTGTCGGCGAGATCGCGAGGGGAGCGGCGGCGCGACCGGGTTTCGTCCTCCCCTCCCAATTGATGACTCGCAAAAGCGGTATTCCACTGACTTCGTGCCGTGTTTGTGTTTTTTTTTTTTTTTTCATCAATAATGCTGTTGCAAGACCTCGGTATAGCAATAACATTATTGACGTAAACAAACAATTTTTAAATTTAAAAATTAAAAACCTATATATAGATATTATTTTATTAATGGTAGACCGTGTTAGAACTACCGTATTTCTTATCGGTTTTTTTATATTGCTTAATAGGTTATGAGTAAGTGCAGTGTTGGGTAAGTTACTTTTAAAATGTAACTAAGTTACGTTACTATAGTTACAAAATTAAAATGTAACTGGATTACTTCTTCGTTAATATCTAAATACAAAAGCAATAGCGTTACATTACTTTTTCAATTCAAAATAACTATAGTTACAATGACGTTACTTTCAAAATGTTTAAATATGTAAAAATAAAAATAATAAAATAAAATGTCAAAAATATCTTTATTTTTATCTGATAGTCGTCAGTCGAATATTATCAAAAATTCAATATCATGTCTACTCCAACTTATTATATAAAATCATAAAATCGTTAAAATATCTACTTTTCGCAATTTTAGACGAATTTATTAGAATAAATTATATTTTTTATTTATAAATATGTAACGCGTTATTTTACAAAGTTACTTATAGATAACTAACGTAGTTACTCTTACGTTACTATAAAAATTAAATAACGAAGTTACTACTGTAACGTTACTCGAAAATGTAACTACGTTACAGTAACGAGTAACGTCCGTCACGTTACTACCCAACACTGAGTACCTGAGTGTAGGTAAGTAGAGCAATGTTCAACTACTGGTAACCTGCGGTAACAGGTTCAACCACGATTATTGAGATCACTAAGGTATATTATTATCTATATTTTTGACCAATAAGATTGCTTGAAATTATTTGATTTAACATGGTTTACGCGGACACGGAATTGGCGGAATACCACCTTTATGCGGGCTTACCGATTCTGTAAAACTCCCGTGCGGTCACTCGGCCAATGCCCGTGTTCGCACCGGTGACGATGGCGGTCTTGCCGTCCAATCTGGCCGTGCTCGTGCATTTACCGCTGAACATCGCGCGGTGTCGTTATCACTCTATACCGCGCGGTCACCCGTCCAGGTATCTGTGGTCAAATTATTATTATACAGGTAGGCAGTCATGGTTAACGTTGTACAAACGACGATAATACAATAAATAATTCGACGTCATTTCGCGCAGTCGAATGAATAAAAATGTTTGTGACTAAAACATTTGGTTTGAAATCGTTTTTAAAACGGTCATAACATAATAATATAATATACGATAGGTATATTTCAGTATAGGTATTATTTATTATTGACCAGATAGAGTTCGAAACCGTCCGGGACGGTGTGCGTCCACCGACTGTCGTTCGTGCAGCTAATCGCCGATAGTAGTTTTACCCACTTAGCGCATGTGCAAATATTATTTTTTGGCCCGCGCCGAGCCGCGGTGTTAATCCGGTAGACGGCGACTGAGTTACTCACTGAAATTGTAGCAGTGGTGGTTGATATTTTTATATGACAACTTTAAATTAATTAATAACTTTAATAATAATAATAATAATAAACACGTTTATATATAATATCGATTACTATACAGTAATTTTAGTAGGTACCTGTACTATATTATACCTATAGGTATAATAAATTTTAAAGTTTACCTAAATAAGAAAATCATAATATCATATCTTTAGGTATACTCCTTCGAAAGTGAAATATGAAAATAGGTTTTGACGATGAACTCTGTGGAAGGGTGGGACCCCATTCGGATAATCAGATCACATATTTTGGATTAGACATTATTATTTATCATATAATGTAAAGATTTTATTAAGACGGATACCCGTTATTATATCATTTATTTATGATGTTCATTTGTATTTTAATTGCGAATACTAAATGATTAATATAAATATTGTTAAATTATATTAATATACCTAATATATTATATTAATTAGATTAAATTAATTTATCATAAAATATAATAATGTATTTACACCTATAGGTAGTGTAGCACCTATAATAAAATAGTATATTATATATACTAGTACATTATAGTCAATATATGCGTAGTACGTACGTATATCGTATATTATGACGTATTGCCATCGCGGCGGTGAAATTGGTCTTGCAGTATTATTAACGCAGTGTTAAAATAACGCCACCGCTCCAGTGTGCGCGGACCTTAATATCTTGTTAGTTTAGTTGTATTATAATACTTGTTTAGTTGTATGTGCGGCTAGATATTTGTATAGCAAGTGTAGGCTTGATGGCAAATAATTATTATGAAAGACTAGACGACAAGCGGAACTTTGCGGAAAATTATCAAGTGGGGTTAGGTTATTATAAAATTATCAAGCTCTAAGGCCGGGCGCACACCAAAAGAGCAAAACTGCTTAAAGCAGTTTGAGTCATTTTACTTTAATCTGACTTAGTCATAATAAAACAATTCGTACCGCACACCTAAGAAACAAGAAAAGCGAAATCGTATTTAGTCACCAACATGTCTTCTGACGAAGAAGACGTTATCGTCCCTATTTTGTTGTTAAATATTGAAATGAATGAAAAACCAAAAAGAAAGTGGGTTCATCCCTAAAATAAAAAACGTACAAAAAATAATTTAATTAAATGTTTTTTTACGGGAATTACCTACGTAATAAAGAGCAAAAATTAAAAAATTTTACTCGAGTAAGTATATATATATCATATATATCATAGGCGTGTCCAGACTTTCTTCGCGGGTCATGCACTCATCCCCTCCCCCCCCCAAATAAAAAGGTCAACATTTTTTTTTGTTTATCATTTTTCTCTCATAATCAAGTAATTAATTGTTTCAAAATTCAAAGTACTAAATTCTGAATATATAAAAATGAAAAACATTAGTGACTCAAGTCTTTCA
>JAIPRL010000261.1:0-123896 GCA_025469235.1 Pemphigus obesinymphae | reverse complement strand
GGAATTGGCCGGTACTATATATTATTCGAGGGTGGGGACCTTGACGTCCGTGGGCGCGCGTATCGGCAGCGAAGTTTATCAACGCGCAATAGGTCCGTGTGCGAATATAATAATATATAGTATGATAACATATAATTTTCGTATGAAAACGAATTATAAATAATATTAATAATTCGATCGAACGTACCAACCAGATCTTGAACGTTACAAATTAATTTGAAGGGAAAGATTTCGGTTTATTTAAGATAATTTTTATTATGTTCTTCTGTGCTACTGATAAATTATATTTTAAGGTAGAGTTACAGCTTCCCCATGCGATTATTCCGTCTCGTTATCGTATCATTGCAAAGTATGTTATTTTAAGGTACTTTTTGTTGAATATTCTTTTAGCGATAAGGAAAAAGCGCGTTAGTTGTTTCAGTTTTATTATTAGGTTTTCTGTGCGAGTATTCAATTTTAGATTTTGGTCAATAAATACTCGTAGGTACCTACTTAACGGATGAGTGTATAGATATAATTTTGGAGACGAGCATGACGCAGCGTTGCAATTTTTTTTGTGTATGGTCAAAGTTCGTTTTATTCGGCGCAATTCTTCGATCATTAGTAGTAAAAGCAATAAATTTGGATTTATCAAAATTCATCTTTAGATTATTGTATAATTGAAAACCATTCTATTTTATAGTATTGTATAAGTGTTGGTGTCGGTAAACTGTAATAATGGTTCGAGTTTGGAAGTACATTTTGTAAAAATATATTCATACCCTCCCCCCCTCCCACCCCACAATAGAAAATTCCCGTGTACGCCACCGATTACAGTTATTACGTTATCAATAGTTAAATGGTAAATGGCAAATGGTGTATACGCACGTCACGTCGTTTGATTGGGAAGATTCTCACCGTGCGGGAGACCGTGCGTCGGCGGCGCGTTACGGACGTGCGCACATCGGCCGGCCCCGCGCGCAAACAA
This sequence comes from Pemphigus obesinymphae, assembly GCA_025469235.1. Taxonomy (NCBI): domain Eukaryota; kingdom Metazoa; phylum Arthropoda; class Insecta; order Hemiptera; family Aphididae; genus Pemphigus; species Pemphigus obesinymphae. The sequence continues at coordinate 122,929 of JAIPRL010000261.1, read as the reverse complement.
ATAATAAACACGTCAAAAATCATTCGATCGCTCCGCTCGCGCCGCCGACAATATTATAACCGTCGGCGACCGTGCGCGAAATATGCGCCCGTCGCCAAGCGGTAATATTTATCGTGATAATAATAATAATAATAATAATAATGATGATAATAATAATATGTCGGCGAACCGGGACGTGCAGCGTCGACCGGTCGCGGACGGGCGCGCGTCTGACCGTGACGGGACGATCCGGTCGCCGCCGCCGGGCCGATTGATAAACCGGGGGGTGCGCGTCTGCCGAGGGAGTAAAAACCCGGCACCGTTCCGTCACGGTACGGATCGCGCGTACAGTTTCCCACACACGCCGTCGTCGGTCGCGCCGCCGCCCCACAGCTCGTCCGTGTATTTCGCGCTCGACACACACACACACACACACACACACACACACACACACGTTAGGGCCGGTACACGCGAACGATATTTTGCCCCGTAAGATTTATTTATCGTATGAAAATATTATCGTACCGTATAGTGTATTAGACGGCCTGTGTACACACGACCGACATTATATCGGACGATGAAATATTACACGATATAATATGAGATCGCAGTGTTTGGAAAGAACGACGTTCATATGCGTTCACGTTCATATTTTTGCGAACGACACACGAACGCCACTCGTTTCTGTCGAATAGAACGTGAACGTAAACGACGTTCATGTTTTTAAGGAATTTGAACGATTTTCAGGCCGTTCAAATTAAATTAAAATTTTTATATCAAAATTTCGCAATAAACCTTAATAAATTTCAATACGGTAGGTACTTAAAAGTCCAATTTCCTTGGGACCGCTATAAAATGAAAACAATAGTTTTTACGAATCGGTCATTTTTTAGCGTATACCTATATATATATATATATATATAAGAAAAATGTATATTTTGTTAATAATCGTTGAATTAAAATGAACGACCAGATGAACGCGTTCAATTTTTTACAGAACGTCAGTGTGAACGAATTCAATTTTTATATACTGAACGTTTACACTGTATAAGATTATAGGTAGGTACTACTATACTATATTAAAATTATTTTTCGGTTTATCGTAAGATAACTATCGTTCGTGTGTCATTATCAATTTATTTTCATACATTTTGACAATACAAAAGTGATCGCGCGATAAGTTAAAGTACATGCGACACTTTTGGAGATGTCGTACGATATTTTATCGTGATCGCATGTGAACAGCTCTATTTATATATCTATTATGTTATTTCAAATATCGTACGATGATATTTTCATACGATATAAACAAATCGTACGATAAAATATCGTTCGTGTGTACTGGCCCTAAATATCGCACCGTGTACGATAATAATAATAATATACGCGCGTTACGGTGACCCCGAATTGATAATACGTCTATAACGTCGCCCCACCGCCGCTCGGGACGCGCGCACCCGCGTCAATTCGTCACAGTATCGAATGTAATTGAGTCGTCCGTGCACATAATAATATTTAATATACCTAATGTTATATTACTACCATAATACGACATATATTATGTATGATTTGTACATAGACATCGCCACATCCTCCCCATTTCCACCGCCGTACACGTGTGTCGTCGGTGCCCCGCGAGCAAGACGAATCCGATTTCATTATTACAATATGATAATCCGACGGAGTGAGTACATTATTTTGCGTTTTGACGAGTGACCGTGGAAATTGGCCAGTGAAAATTCTCACGGTACATCCTCTGTAACACATCGCACCCTTCACCCACAACCGCCATAAGAACACGAAAAACACGGTTTCGAGATAAATTGATTCGAAAATTCAAACTGCTGCCAAACGTGTCGAGTTTTTAAGCTACAATTTCGACACTCGGCAGTTATATATTATTATTAGGTATTAGAAATAGTACAAAATATAAAAAAATAAAACCATCGTATGTATGAGAAAATTGAGTTATGGCAGTTTGACATCAATTTATTAAAATACAAAACTGCCACATTTTGATTTATATGGTACCGGTATGTTTACCATATATTATAATATATATATACAGTGTTAGGAACGTTTACTTCAAAATTGAATTCGTTCACGTTCAAATGTATTTAAAAGGAACACGTTCACACTCACGTTCTTTAAAATACGAACGCGTTCATCTGGTCATTCATTTTAATTAATTAATTATTAACAAAATATACTTTTTTCATATATACGTATTAAAAAATTGCGGATTCATAGAAACTATCGTTTTCATTTTATAGCAAACCCAAGGAAATTGGACTTTTAAGTATTATATTTGTAATAAGGCTTATAGCGACAGTTTTATATACATTTTAATTTAATTTGAACGGCTTGAAAATCGTTCAAATTCCTTAAAAATATGAATGTCGTTCACGTTCACGTTCTATTTAACAGAAACGAGTGATGTTTGAGTGTCGTTCACAAAATATGAACGTGAACGCATGAACGTCGTTCTTTCCATTCACTCTATGTATATATATAGTATATCAAATAAAAACTGTCACTAATCGAAATGTACAATTTGTATTATTATTTAAAGTAAATAATATTAAATTATGTTAAATCGTTATAAACCAAAATATAGTATCTACTCTTGAATTTTAAAATTTGCATTATTCAAATGGCGCATGAAAATAAATACCGGGATATTATTGGGGTTTATAGCAGTATTGTTTCGAGCTCAATGACGAAATCTAATACTACGAGACCGAATTAACCAATATTTGGTACTCAGACTATGATTAAAACATAACTAATGGCGTTATTGCATTTTGTAGAGAAAATATATAAACGATATTTCTAAAATGAATACCAAACATTCGTACTCAGTGGAGTGATACAATGACGAAAGTTTTGAAAATTTTTTTCTACCTTTAAAAACTAAGTTTAAATTGTAATTCATATTATTTTGAGATAAATGTAGTATTTTCTGCAAATTTCTCATATGAATCGATGTGTTACATTGCTTTTTTCATCATAACGACATCAGGTGACACTGAGCGTCAAAACGTGGGCAAAAATGAGGAAAAATAATGTGACATCGATTCGTATGAGAGTTTTGAAGAAAATATTCTGTTTTTGTGTTGTATCATTTTTACATTTATCTCAATGTACTATGGATAACAATTAAAAAACATAAAGGTTTTAAAGGGAGAGCATTTTTTTTTTTCAAACATTCATCGTTGTATCACCCCAGTGCATTGAGAATGTGTGTGAATTTTCGGTATTCATTTTAGAAACGTATGCATGTATACGAGTTGGTTTGCACTACTGCACTAGAATATATTGTACTCGGTCGAGTCACTATATAGGAATAATTGTTGGGAGGACACTACACGCCCGTTTTTAAGGGGTTCTATATAGGCAATTATGAAATATCGAGACAAAGGAAAATCCAGTTATCTATAAATATTTCGATATATTTTAAAAGTAATATAAAAATAGTCCTATACCAATACCGTTTGTAGTTTAAAACAATAATTAATAGTTTTACATTCTTTTATTTCTCAAACTCTTACAAGCTCAGGTTTGCAGTTTCACATATTAGGGGAGTCGAAAGATGGTTCTTGATAGCTACGACAAGCATAGCTACCAAATTGTTGAACCGATTTGGTAATTATGGACGACTTGCGCCAGAGACCAGACGCCACCGCGAGAAAAATCTCATTTGCTACCTGGTAGTGAACCGGGACCTCGTATGTTGAAATTCAGTAGACCTCCATAACACATTATTATCATTAAGTATAACACATCATTATCAAAATAAAAGAAAACTACATTTTTAAGTGCAGTTCAGAGCTTTTTTTTCATTATTCGAAATACGACGTGAAATATATTGCTTAAAAGTAAACAATCTTTTTTAGCATATTTAAACAATTGTAACTCTTTTGAAAATTAACTTTTCGAAAATAAAACGCCCGATGTTCCCTCGAAAATATTGTTATATTTAATGTTGATTAATGTTGATAATAATTAATAAGTGATTTATAAGTTTTAAATTAGATGAAAATTATTTACAATCTAAGTTAGCGTGTTTTATAGTATCAAAAATCACCTATATAGCGTCCTCTTGATGTTTTATTTATTTGTAAAGCATGGATGTATTATTCAGTAACGATTCCAGTATAGGTATTGATTTTATTAAAAATTTTAGTCCAATGACTTTCTAGCAGCTATACTTTTACATATACAGATAAATACATTTTACAATTTTATTTATTAAGTATTAGTCCCCTTTCAGTTTCAATTTTTATTGTTTTGTAATAATAATTATTGTTGTAAAAAAAAAAAAAAACATATAGGTATATACGAAAAACTGTTAAAATGAGTTAATAATGTAGTTTTAGAGTAGAAACACCTTCAATTCAATCCACAGAAGATAACATTTTAAAGTTAACTCTATTTCAGTTTTTCATTAATTTAGAAAAAAAAAAAAAACTATAATTATAGTTTTAAAAAGTTCATTTTTAAATTTTAAAATTTTTCAAGTTTTAATTACTAGTTAAATTGATGTTCATTCTGAAAGTTTATCTTCTATCAATTTGATAATAAGTATTTTAACTCTAAAATTAATTTAAGAATCTATTTTAACAGTTTTGTGTAAACAGGTTTTTATCACTAATAATCGGTGGTGTAGTGTACTCTTAGCAGGGGTGTAGCTAGGGGGGTCCATGGGGTCCAACCCCCTCCCCCAATATACAATATACATAATATGTATAATAATATTATATAGCATATTCTGTACGTCATTACAAATTTAATTTTCGCTTAAATAATAAGAATGGTTAAAATTACTTATTATTATAATTATTTTTTTTAAAATTTGAACTCCCCCCTCCAAAATAAAATCCTGGCTACGTCCCTGATTCTTGGTACAATAATTTATTATAATAAATAGTACAATATACGTTATCAATGTTTTATCAATAAAATACAATATTTACCGAATCATACCATTCTACTTCACTCTACAAATAAATAACTTTTGTGATATTTTAAAATTTTAGTATCAGATTTAAAATTGTTTTATTTAAAAAGGCATTAAACACAATACAATTAAATTAGGTGCATTAGTACATTAGGTTCTTGTCAATAATGGGTTAAAAAGAAAAAACTAAAAGGGGTGTCCAAAAAAATTAATTTCATTTTAAGGGTTGCTCTAATAAACATTATTATATAATTATTAAATTCAGTCACTTAATTTTCAGAAAATTAATTTTAAAATAAATTACTTTTCTAAACTAAATTAGCGTTTACCAAATTATGATCCAAATTAATTTTATTATTTTAATATATCTAATAGTTTATCGGAGAACCGAAGTGACAATGGATTAATTTCCACCAACTGAATCTGCAGGACAGCAGATTTGAATTACATTTTTTTTAATAGTGCATTAGTGAATTTACTATAAACCGGTTTGATTTAATATTATGAATTTATTATTGTTAAAATTTAGTTAATATTGAGTTATTTGTACCTATATAGTATACAAAATGAGTATAACAAATACAAAACTACTAAAATAAAATAATATTCGATTTTAAAAATATATAATTTTATCTCATATTTTTATGTAGATAGCTGTTATACCTATGTGTATTTAAATATTTTTAGTTCTGGCAGATAAATATTACTAAATTTATTTATAAATTTAAGCTTTTTAAAGTGTATAAAATTAATTGATTTACTTATATAGAAATGTAAATTAATAATGTTAACTATCATCCAAATACAACCCTATATCAAATGAAAAGGGTTTTGCTTGTGACACGCCCAAGCTATAAAGAGATTATTAAGAAGGGGACTATTTTGATCCCTCGATTAAAAAATTAGTCGTTAAAGAGCGTTGTATTACTTTAAAAACTAAATAAGTCAATGTAAATATTATAAATGTTTACCGTATACTACATTAACACTGTTAACTAAGTAAATATACAAAACATTATATCCATTATATTTTGCATTGGATAATTTTATGTACGGATCGGAGTGTTGGGCAGTGGATAGGAAGATAGAATAGAGTGCGAGTGTGATAGAAACGAGAATATTAAGATGGATAAGTGGAGTGACTAAAGAAGACATAATAAGAAATTAATATATAACAGGTATTATAGGAGTGGCTCCAATAGTCTGAAGGAAAATGAGGGAGAATTGATTGAGATGGCTAAGGTATGTTTCAGGGAAGGAAGAGGCAGACGCAGTAAGAGTAGTAATTGAAATTTATGTTGAAGGAAAGAGGGGAAGAAGAAGACCAAAAAAGAGGTGTGGAATGCAATATATAGTGATATAAGGTGGGCGAGTGTAAATGAAGAGGATGTGGGAGATTGAGTTCTGTGAAAGTTGAGGTCTAGGGTTGAGGAGAGTATTTTATGTACTTAATGAATACTTTTATGTTTTAAACTTATTATATTTTATTTATAAGAGTTTATGAATTAACGACATTCGGCTTTATTAAAAACGTATTACAAATTGTATAGGGACTAGCCGAAGACATATTTCTGGGGGGGGGGGAGTGTGGTGTGTCTATGAAAAAAAGCAAAAAAATAAAATAAAAACTTCCGAACAATTTATTATTGTATATCACTTATTCACAAGAAAGATTAGTGTGGCCTTGATAGAAATAATCAGTTGTAATTGCAATGGACATCATTCTTATTGTAGAGGTATTTTTTGCGAAATTGGTCCGACCCATAAGTAAGTAAAAGGATTCCTGTAGCCTGGTGTTACCCGGAACACAAATGCATTATATGTAAAATATGAAATAACGTTTATAAACTATAAATAATGTACATATATTAATTTTTAGATAATATTAATAAATATTTCATACCTTATTATTTATTATTATTGTTATTTTGATAATATAACTGATCTACTGAATCATAGACTACAATGACTGAATATATAGGTGATTTACTGAGAACTAAAAACAAATTTAGTTAACAAACAATTTCATTGATTAATACTAATGTATGTTGAAATATTCATAAAATCAAATGACAGTGCATCGTGTGGTATCTATTAATAATACCAGATTTTCATTATTGTTTGCCGTTTGATGATTACTGTGGGGTGATATAAATATGCTAATACATACAGATACATGTAATAATTATTGTAAATTGCCGAAATAAATAAATCAAACACCCAAAGCCATGTGTGCGTGTATATGTGTAATAATGAATAATTATAAATATTACTCTGAAATACTTTTGACAATTCATGCATTCATCTAAAAATAATAATTTATTTTCTTTATAATTTATTTCTTTTTATTGAAAACGTAGACAAATATGTTTCCACGTGACTTTTATAAAAATATTTCACCAGTATAGTAGGTTAAGTATACTAATTTCAGTGGTGGATTGAAGGGGCAGCGTGATCACACTTCTTTGGAGTTTTTTTTTTATTATTATTCGATGAGTATACCATTATAATGTTGTGTTATATTTGTAATTAATCTTAAGATGACGTCACATACCCAATTTTCAAGGAGTTTTATATAGGCAATAGTTTTATTAAATTTTAAGAAAAATGAAAATCAAACAAATTAAAAACATTAAAATATATTTTAAAAGTAATTTAAAAATAAATCTGTGTCTGTATAGGTACCATTTTTAATTGTGTAAGTGTGTAATCACGATATTTGTTTAAAAATAACATGTTTACGAATTTTAAATTTTTATCGACTTGAAAATATTGTAAAAATATTAAATAAAATATAAATTATAAAAAACAAAATTATCTAGTGACTGATGGAGCCGATTTTTGATATATGTTTTTATGCGTTTTATAAGATGTTAAAAAAAAAAAAAAATTAAAAATTGATATTTTAATAGTTTATAAAAAATATAATAATGCATATCTCAAAAATCGATTCATTTAAAGGCTAGATAATGTTGTTAGCTATTGTTGGGGCCGGTAGCGTAAATTAATATTACGCGCACACCGGACACCACCAAATTTTTGTATAATTTTAAATGTATATTATGTACCTATCCAGTATGCAATGTGTACTTAAAACTAAAGAGGAGAAGGAGCTTACTACTAATAAAAATGGTAACTCTGGTATCTGGTAATTAAGATTTCTTGTAGGTATTGCTGGTACAAATAACTCAATAATTTAATGATTTGCAAATAATATAAAAACTCACAGCAACACAGAAATATATATATAAACAAAATAAAATGGTAAAAAGGAAAATTATATATAGTCATAGCTCCCTTGGCTCAACAATAATATAAATAATAATAATTAGGTAGGTGCTCACAGAATATTACGACGCAAACTGGCCAGCCGCTATCAACGTACCTATACTAAATGAATAATTTACACACAAAATAATAATAATAATAACAATAAATTAAGGCAATTTGAGCTAAATTAATAATATAAATACAATAATATTAGCTATTAGAGCTTAATACATTTGTATATTGTAACAATAAAAAATAATGTTCACGTTTTGTGTTGACTATAAGAGTCCAAAAGAAACAATACAGATATGTTGATAGGCTATTAGAGCCTTTTTACAAATTCTAATAGGTACCTATATCGGTAAACATTTATAGTACCTACTCTTTCGCGAGCAGACGAACAACGACACGCACGTAATATAAATAATTTTTGCTAGTATATAGGCTATTAGAGCCGTACTTACAAGTTTATAAAAGAAATGTACCGACAGACGGTGGAACACAGACTGGCTCGGGTAGGTACATAAATATCAATTTTAGCAATAACAATAATAATTCACAACAGATAACATGAACTTATATTAATGTGTGTGTGTGTGCGCGGTGGTGTAATTAATTTAAATTAATTATTGGTTTATCGCTACGATATGCCATTTTAGTCCTCAACACATGTATATATATAATTACAATTCAAAAGAAAATTTGTAATAAAAAATATGTAGTTATATGTGTGAAAATTTATGAGATAATTATAGTTGTTAAAAATGAATGAAGCAAAGAGTCAAGCATCTGGTACAATATTTAGCTACTTTAAAGTAGGTAATATAAAGTACTAGTAGTTCATCCAATTATTTAAAAAAAATTTTAATGTAATTTTAAATGTTTATTTACTAAGGAGATATTATTGTCACTATCTCATTATCTCATTTATCTCATTGGCAACACTCATTACGTTAATTTATAGAAAATTACTATATATTTAGAAATAATCAAAAGTATATCTACAAAAGTCAAAAATAGTACTATCCATTTGTAAATTAGGTAAGACAGGTAACTTACTTAAAAAATGAAAAATAGAAAAATAGTATTATAAATTATTTTTCAATTTCCATTTAAATTGCCTACATAAAATCCTTTTAAAATCATTACACAACAAATAATGCTAACATATATTATAATGTTCTGAATTTAAATCAAAAATATTTTGACTATAGTGCATAAGATAGAAATAAAAATGTTTTTTTTTTTTTAAACTAAACATTTGTACAAAACAAGTTATTAGGTATAATATATTTTGTCAAACAGATAGTTATATTAGGCACCTATACAAACATAATATAAAAATCAATTTTTAAAACAGGACTATTGGGCTACCTATATATATATATTTAAATTTAAGTAATTGAAAAAACATCTTCGAAGTGGCAATGCTATTATGTATGGGGTTTCGTCTTTAAAAAAAATTAAACATTTAAATCTCTTTCGGTTTAGGTAAATATTAAGAGAGCTGTTTATGGATGTAGACCCAAAGGCAGTTTTATATATATTTAAACAAATATTTTCGTGATTACGCAATATTTAATGAAAAACGGAAATTATATAGGACCATTTATAAAATACTAATAAACATTTTTAAATCACTAACTATTTTTTTTCTCAAAATCCCTTTAAAAACTTTCCTACATAGAACCCCTTAAAAACCACGTCATCCTGGCAATAATATTTCACATAATATTGTATAAATAAATGTAAATAAAACCGTCATAGAGCCATATTTTACTAATTGTTTTTAAAATGTATGTGGTACCTACTCATTTAAACATTTTTTCAATTGTATTAGAAATTTATTTTTTCTTGAAATTACCTATATAGAACCCCTTAAAGCGGTACAATTACGTCCTTATAACTTATCAATGGGGGAAGGAACAAAATTATTCATTGATCTCTGTGCCCACCCTATGTAAAATAATTGAGGGCCATTTTCTCATTTTAAGCCTCTTGTAAGTTTACGTCTATGCGGCACACGATAAGTACACGAATTATATGTACCCAAGCTAGTCGTATTTAGATTTTATTTTCGGAGGGGGTCCAAAATGTACCTATTTTATAATTTTAATAAGTACCTACAAACTATTAAATTTGTTTTGTCCGTCGTATAACGATTCATCGGATTTATGAATTTTGAAAACAAACTAGAATTTATCAACAAATTAATTTAATAGGTAGGTACCTAATCGAATTTTTTTAAATTTTTATACCTGATATTTTAATACTTGCTAGACTAGTGATTTTCAATTTAATAAAAATATTTTAAGGAATAAATATTAAAAAAGTAAAAAGTTCATCAAAAATAGGAGTTTTTCAATTTGCAGTTTTAAAAATATTTACGAACAACTCAATCAACGATGGACAAAAATCAGTTTTTGTTTGTTTGTAGAAAACTCGTTACAGAGAACCGCCTTAAACGTATTATGTTTAACTATAACTATAATTATATTATGCATTTTTTAAATAAAATTATGATTATTTATTTTTGACAAGTTCAAAATGTGATTGTATTATCTTGACAATGCTCATTCCTGTATCGATGTTTTTCCTTGTTCTGAGCGTATACCATCTACCTATATGATGGCTATATTCATTATTTCACCTAATGATTGTTTTTACAAATCTTAATGCATCTAAATAACAATCTATGTAGTTATGTAAGTACCTATATGTATTTTTTTAAAGTGTTGTGGTTCATTAACTGATCGGTTATAATTAAAAATATTGATATTGATGCTAAACGCCACTATAGATAACATAAGAATTTATCAAATTTTGAACAAATTTCAGACCCTAGGACCCCACCTCTCAGATACGGCCTTGTATGTACCTACACAATAAGTATAAAACTAAAACAAACGATAATAATAAAGTCGAGCGTCGTCCTTTATTATTAGGTATTATTAATATTCGATGGAAGTTTGTCGGCAGTCTTATCGTACGTATGTTGGAAATGTCCGATCAATATAATATTTTATCACTTTGATCATGTCACCTATAAAGTTTCCGATATCATTGACGCCGTACAATGAAATATTTTATCAGCAAAAATAATATGCCGATATAATTATATAATAATAATATAGGTACTCGTACAGATATAACAATAATCACAATTTAGTATGTCGCGTGTGTGCCGAAACGAATGGAACTCGAATAATATCTTAACAGTAAAAATCATTTTTGTCACATTTCAAAACGATGTTGAACATGGATCGAGTGCTCGTGGTGAGTGGAATATATATTGTTTTTTAATTTGTAGGTAGGTATGTGACTTATGATGAAAATGTTGATTAGAACATTAATTATCGTTTATACTGTGTAAGTATACGTACTGGAAAAAGACAAATATTAGGTAGTACCTAGGTAGGTATATTGTTCAACAATTTTACTCGCGATGACATAGGTACCTACTTGTAATCACGTCCGTATCATACATATCGAAATATTTCAATAACAAACTATATATTTGTCCGAAACCGAACGTAGGTACCTATTAAATATTTGTGATAAAAAATCGATACAAATTAAATAGCTATACTAACGTGCTGACGAAAAATAGGATAGCACTAGTCAGAAAAATTATCAGGAAACGGCAAACGAAGTTTTTGATAGAAAAACAATCCACACGACGTTTTTCAAACGAGTAAAACCAGGCCAAAAATACTCGCATGTGTTTTTCGTGTGATTTACCAAGTTTTTGTTTTAGTACCTATTTAAATTTATCGTAATTTTGTTTATAAAACTTTTATCCAACCTGTATTCACATATTTTCAATTGCTATTGTCGCTTAACACAACAGTATATTATAGGTATTTCATTATTAGTAGATAGGTATACCTACAGGTTTATTTTAATTTATTTCGTTAACCATCAAATGGGTACTCGTATATTTCACTAAAAACCCATAGGTACGTCATTTCACAAAAAAAAAAAAACGGGTTTGAGAGTAAAATGTTTATAGGTCACTGGTCGTATAATTAAGAAACCAAATGTTCACACAATATGGTATACAAAATTACCTGTATTCTACCGTCGTTCTTTTTTAAAAATAAATAACTTTAAAAGAGTTATTAATTTTGTAAAGAATATTTTCTGTTTTTGGAATTTTACAGATGCATCGTCATTAATATAATTTATATTTGTCGTATCCAAAAAAAGACGACGCATGTCGTCTTTTTTCGATAGAATGGTCTAGAATCTGAAATAGTCGATTTAAAATGATTTTTCAAGTCGGTTGTAGCTACTTTGTATTACTTACTAACTCATGAAACGCATATATTTTATAAATTAATTAATGTGATATAAAAAAAAAACTTGAAAGAAATTAAATAGTACATGCATTTGAATATGATGTTTTACATTTTTAAATTTTACAATCATATTTATTTTTATTTTCAGTAAAAGTTAGATAATATGATAGCGATTTTCATAAGTTTTTCAAAAATGTAATATTATTTCTGCAAATCAGATGAATTCTCAGGAATTCATGAAAAAATTTTTTTATTATTTCACATTGTGTTATAAACTGTTATTAACAAGATTTAGACAAGCTACTGAAGTCATGATATTAATTTTAAAATAAAGTATGTACCTATCGGAAAATATGGTGAATTTGGATCAAATTAACTTTTGAATATCTGCTTACCTAAATTTAAAACGAATTTTAGACATTTTACTAGTCTAACCATATGAAATGATACGAAATGACACACGTTTGTCAATATCGAATATGGCTATTTTTTATTTTTTATTTTATTTTATTATTTCTTCATCACTCCAATATTAATTCTTCTAGAAACTTGAAATTTAAACCGAATATTTATTTAAGTAGTCACCTATACAATATAAACGTGATATATTTTACTAATTTTTACTATTTACAGTAACTATAATATATTTTAAAAAATGTTATGTAATTATAAAGTACCTAGTCATTTTAGGTTTTAAAATCGTACGTCAGTCTAAAACTATACTATATATCTACTCGACCTTTTTCGTTTCACTAAACGAATTTTTGATCATTTTAAATTTCAGTTTCCTACCTATAGGTAGATATAAAATGTAATTTTTGAGTTTTATTTGTGATTTTTTTAAATACCTATACAAACATATTCGAATTTAGATACTTACTATTAGGAAGTTATAAATTGTTTCTGCGTGCATAATAGAAAAATATTAGATTAGTTTTACACGAAAAAACATTATATTTTATAATCGTTGCCAACTGAAATAAAAAATTGCTAAACATTCGTTGCAGTAGCAATTATTTTGATTTTTCGTACTGCACACTTCTTATAAATGATCTTCAAAATGAATGTTTATAATACATCATTATTAATAACTACAAGGTATAGTTTATATTTTATATACAAAATAATATAATAATTAAAAAGTGAAATGAGTATACCTATACTCTTTAAAATATAATACACAATTCATAATATTAATTATAATAACGTATATCGAACGTTTAATTAAGAACTAAAAGTAATTATTTCCAATACCATTTATATACATACAATCTGCAATAGGTATACATTCTAATTATAAGTACTCATAACAAACCTTATTTATAATAAAATATATTAGGTATATTATTAGTTAGTAGGTATGACGTAATATATAATTTAATATTATTTAAATAGGTACCTTCTTGAAATTTTTTGCAATTAAATAACGTTGATTTTATCCTTAAATACATATCTGTATTATTTTAATACACTTAACAAACTTTGTTAACTGTTAATAGATTGTAAAATCTCAGATTTTTCTGAAATTTGGCACATTTCTAGTATTCATATAGACATGTAAAAATACCAAATTTTATTGAGATAGGCCAATTTATTTAGAAATTACAGCTATATAAATTTTCACAAATTGGCCAAAAAAGCACGGACAAAAATTTTTTGAATTACTGTAAAAACTCTTCTAATTGAGATAGAGAGCTGGGAGAGGTGTCATTTTATAAAAATGTTCATACCCTTTCCTATGATATACAACACTATATGGGTTAAGCTAAAACAATTTTAAATCAAAAATTTAATTTTTAATTTCTCAAATACATTTTACAAATATATTCAAATTAATTCCAATAACTGCTAATATAGGTGTTAATCATCTGGCAGAGTATAAAAATGGGATGATAATGTGATTTTGTATAAAATATATTAAAAAAAAAAAACCTTTTAGATATATTATCTTAAATATGGCACATTTTATGCTGTGTTTTCATATCAAAAACGTCGTTTTTGAAAATGATTATTATAAAATACAATAATAAATATAATTGTGCATCAATTATAAAATGTAATAAGACTACATCAAAAATGTTGGTGAAAAATTATTCGGAGACTTTAAACTTCACTTAAAAGATATAACAGGCAAAGTGGTGGCTCGGGTATATGTTGCAGAAAAATGAAGAACTTGATGAAGTAAAAATAACATTTCTTCACCCAGCTAGGTTAGCTCTCCATCATTTTCGTATCCCAGGAAATCGGAAATGGAGATTTTGACAAAAGTAAATTCTGTCACCCCCACTGAAATAATTTATGAGCTTCCTGAAAATGACGTATCCCTTACAAATGAGGCATTTTCAAACTTACATAAGTGAATATTTTCATGTTTCAAGTAATTTTTTTAAAAAATGTTTAAGTGTAAAACTGAATCTTTACCTAAATATTATGCATTACTGACAAATCGAACTTTGATTTTAAATTATTTTAACATTGAACCCCTCTCCATTCCATATTTATTTTTTGCCGGTTAATTTTTGAGTTTTAGACCACAAATATGTATCTACACATATTATAATTATTTAATACTTTAATTCAAGAACCCATTGTCATCCAATTCTAAAATTGTTGGGAAGAATGTAAACCATAATGTCAATAGCAAAAAATAACATATTATAATAATGATTTTTACAAACGACGTTTTTGATACAAAAACACAGCACAAAATATGTCATTTAAGTTATTATATCTAAGAGGTTTTTTTTAGATACATTTTATACAAGATTTTTTGATCCATTTTCATCTCATTGTTATATTTTGCCAGACGATTTACACCTATATTAGCTGTTATTGGAATTAATTTGAAAATTTTTGACAATGTACTTGAAAAATTAAAATAAAAATTTTTTTATCTTAACCCATATAGTGTTGTATATCATAGGAAAAGGTATAAAAAATACTATAAAATGTTACCTCTCCCAGCTCTCTATCTTAATTAAGAGAGTTAGATCCTAAGCAGAGCAAGGGATCTTTTGGTTTCACAACCACTAAGATTTAAAAAATATTCTGATCGATGTACCTACCTTTCAGGTAAAAAAAAATGTTTGTAGAATCTATTTAATCTTGAACCTAAAAACATAATGAGCTCTTTTTGACATAGGTATTTATTCTAGCTGATACATCTGTCATTCTTACATTTTTTAAGCTTTCCTACATTTTTAGGAGAACCACTGAAAATAATGAAAAATATTTATAAAAATCCCAAAATATTATACTGAACTTCACTCAAAATTGTTTTTCGAATTACATGAGTATATTTCGAATAGATCCTAATATAGGTCCAAGTTCAAATAGTTTCTACAAACAAAAAAAAATGAATATACAAAATATCAAGGGGACATTGCCACATTAATTTTTACCAAGTAGTGTCCTACTTTTTACCAAGTACTATCGTCACTCCTCGTTCTCCTCGGTTTTAAAATATGCAAACCTATATATCTTTATATATCTTGTATCTTATATATTTAGATCTTTATTTAAAAACTAATCGTTTTTAGACATTAATAGTTTCGAATACTTCGACGTTCGTTTTCAAATTCCCTTTCATTTGCTTCCCTTACCCATTCAAGAAAGTAAGAAAGTATAAACTACTACATTTAAAAACAGTCGATTAAGATTAAGTTGTTAAATCTATCTCTCGGCAAACTCTAAACTAAAATGCATTCCATTGGAAATATACTTCTGACCAAACCAATAGTATTAAAATTATAGCGAATTTCAAATAATTTGGATTCCAACTTAATCAATTCGATATTCATATATTCCAAATATAATCACAAAAAAAAAAAAAAAATACCATGAAATAAAACTCGTAAAAATATACATATTATGATATTATAATAAATGACAATTTTACTTAAAAAATTGTATATATTTTTCACAGGTATTTTGTAAATTCACGTGTAACCTTTATTATTATTTTTTTCTTATTTATATCCATTGAAATATTTAAAATGAGTCTTGTTTTGAAAATTTTAGTCCTGGCTTTGCCATCAATATATACCATCTTTGAATTTCAATGTTGTAAGTTTCGTTTTTTGTTTAAAGCATGTTCGACGAGTCCGGTGCCCAACGTGCTCGCGCGTGTTCTGTTGCGTCCGGCACAGGTTGGAGCACGAACGTAATGTGCACGTGAACAACGTCGTGGTCTCCGTGCCAATGATCAAGCGCCGCTTTCGATCAGCGACACAGGAATACCACCCGGCTGCCACCGGCCTTCCTAACGGCCGGAAGCGACTGCGGGCGGCCGCCTTCGGCGCGACAGTGCGCCGGCTGCCAACGCAGTCTGACACGCAGAGCTTTGCGGGACTGCGGCTGCTGGAACAGCAGCATCACCATCCACATCAGTGGCCGAAGGAAACGCCCATACGGGTCATACTGAAAGCCCACCGCTCCGGCTTGTTGTCCATCAACAACCTCCATCCGGTGGCCGAGAGCAGTCCCGTGGAACAGCCGCGACCACCGCCACAGACGCCGTGCATCACGGCCTCGGACACCATGTTCCTGCCGCACGTGGTCGGCACCCCGGTTGGCTCGGAGCTAGGCAGTTCCCCGAGCTTCTACGAGACTCCGACGCAAACGTTTTTCGGTTCACCCGCTGTTCCTGCGCCCTCCGGTTCCACTCCGACCGCCGACGATAACGTCAATGACGACGTCAACGCCGACGCTGACATCAACACACCCGTCAACAAACGAAGCAGCACCGTAAACTACACGAGCACGAAGAAACGAGGGTCACTTGGTCTCAATTCAACACAAAAAAGTACGTAATGGGTTGGGCGTCTATATTAAATGTAAACTAAAAAAAAAAAAAAAAAACGATCGGTATTCGGTTTCTCGAGTGTTTTACTTTCCCCAAAAAAACTAGATAGTATAATGAAAATTAACTTTAAAACTAAAACAATGATAATAACAAATATAGAAATATTATAAAAAATAAAATATATAAAAGACTATAGGGTATAAGTCGTCATCAGATTACAAATGAATAATGAAAATCAAAAAACGAATACTATTCTGTCTCTGTGGTTACTACACTGTTTGGACGTCTGTTCAGTGCTCACTACAGGTTATCTGCAGCACAGAACAATCAGCGACTGTTCAAAAAGCAAACATAAATCCAAATCCAATAATTAATATTGTGCACTGCAAATATAAGGTGGCTGTGGTTTTCACGCAAACTGGTTTCACCATTTTAAGTCTAGCCCGGTATGAAAATATTACGAAGATATAGGAAAAATTATATACCTACTTACTTATTAGATTCCGTAGTAGTGCATTTTCATTGAGCAATGAAGCTAATTATATAGTATAATTATCACTGAAATAATAGAGTTCAATAATTATGGCCGAAATACCACAAACGGTAATTGACTCAGGCTATTTTGAAACCAACATAACCATAATCGATCAAAACCAAAACCGGTTAATCTTGGGCCCGGTCAACCGGTCTCAACAACTTTTCAAACCAAACAGAACAACTTAAGACCACCATCCTTCTGTAGAATGAATCCTAAATATTCGATCCTTTTGACCTTAACCACGTCTCACCTCACACAACATCATTACCTACTTGTCTTTCCCTATTCGCTCTGCGTTCTCTTTCTCCAAAATCATACTCTATAGGTATATTCAATTTCCCCATACTAATTCTTAATCCTTTACCTTTAAGAGTTTCCCTCTACTCTTCAAGTCTACCGTTCACTTTATCATAATTATTTTCTACTAGCACCCTATCATCTGTAACGATGAACGACGTTCATATTTTGCGAAGATACGTGAACGCCATTCGTTCCTGTCAAATAGGACTTGAACGTGAACGACGTTCATAAGGAATTCGAACGATTTTCAGGCCATTTAAATGAAATTAAAATATATTTATATTTCGCTATAGGTAAACCCTATTAAATTTAAATATAATTACAAAAATATAACTCAAAAGTCCAATTCCGTGGGCCACTCATAAAATGAAAACCATAGTTTCTATAAATTGGTCATTTTTGTTAAAATTTTTAAATAAATATAAGAAAAATATATATTTATTAATTAAAATGAACCAGTTCATTTTTTATGCATTGAGCGTGAATAAATAAACGAATTGAATTTTCAAGTGAACGTTCCGATGCCCACTTATATATTTATAAGATGATCTAAAGAATTAGGGTAATAATATTTTTGTTTAGTTCAGATTGAATTTTTCTTTTGTTTTTTAAACTTAAATATTTTTATAAATAATTAGATGTTTGTGTTTTTCAATACTAAATGCACGTACCACGTACGTAAGTAATACGTAGTATTGGTGTATTTCCAACTTTTTTATGGGGAGGAGGGGCAAAAAATATTAAAACCCATTATTAAATTTACTATCTTAAAATCTCTTAGTTGACAGACGAAGGATTGTTGGTAAAGTGGGAAGAGGGTTCCATGGTCTATTATTGTAAATAATACTTATTCATAATATTTCATTTGAATTTTGAACTTTTTAGAATTTTTAGCATTAAATGCACTTTTTTGAAAATTTTAAAAATATTTTATATCACATGTGATCATTAAGTATGAATAAAAACTAGTGACAAAATAACTTTTTAATATTGCATATTTTTCTAGTCATATATTATTTTCTCATTTTTTAACAGTACCTAATATAAATAAATTCTGTACAGTACCTAAATGGTGGTTTTTATTTTTAGATTATTTAAATATATGTATTTGAAAACTACGAAAAACTTTTGTTTAATACTTAGGCATAAATACACCTGACGAAAAGGTTAACAATTTTTGATAGAAATATTACATAAAAACAGACTACAGGATAGGTCATGAGAGTTGTAAAATATAATATTAAAACATTAATTTGGTAGGTAGGTATACTTATAAGTTTTAATTTATATTTTAGTTGATTATTTCTTAGTTTGATACCTAATAAATGATAAAATAGTACCTAAGAACCACCACCAAGTAATAATAATATAGTTAATCGAATTTTGATTACCTACCAAAAACTCTATTTGTAAAATCATTTTAAATGAAAAATAAATAAATTTGAAACTTGAATATTTGTTTAAAACATATTTAATACAAAAAAAAAATATATATATATAGGTATATATATTTTAAAATTATTATTAAAATATTTTTTTCAAGCTTGAGTAAAATACATACTGTGTGAAACTTTCAAGTGTTTAAAACCAACATTTTCGGATTTATGTGAGGAAATAACCATTATTTTAACCCGTATTTTTTAGTCATTTTTCGATCGTTTTCCTCCTATATATTTTCCGAAAATCGACAAATTACTTCTTCAAAGTACACACTTACGCCTCCTGATGAAATTTTTCGCCGAAAAATTAGATTATGAAGTCAATAGTCTTCTGGTATCGCGATAAATTTCCTACAAAAAAATATAAAACAATTAAACATATATATAATACGATCTTAAAACGAAAAAATATTTTTGCACCGCTCGGAATCCAAAACGTAGATACCTATATAGTCATCGTATTAATTTTCATATGCCATCATAGATATATATTATGATTACCTAATTTTTCAATCATCTATTTGCACTCTATTTCCAATAATTATTATTGTTTAAAAATTCTATCTATACAAAAATTACCTAATTATAGACATTTGAGTTTTTAAAAATTCCATATTTTTTGGTTTTACCCTTCCACACACACCCGTAAATACGACAACCACTGCCTTGGTTATGAGGACCTATTTATTTATATATGTACCTACTCACCGTGCAAAATTTTCCGTTTTCGCAACAGCGGGATATTTTTGGTCGAACGTGGCTCGTCGGTTCCGGTCGGCGCTGCGGCCGGACAAGGGGAAATCCCGGGACGGCAGCTCTTCGCCGGCGGACACCGCGGTGAAACAGCGTTACGACAACATACGACCGAGACGGCCGATCCGAGACGCCGTGGCCACGCCAGTGTTCGCCAGGCCGTCGCTCGAGACGATCCGCCTCGCCCACGAAGAAGCGAAAAAAGCGTCGGTCCACCCGGACAACACGAGCACCAGTACGAATGACCGTAACGATACAAACGCGAATTCATAACGACGTACGAATTTTATTAT
Organism: Pemphigus obesinymphae; assembly: GCA_025469235.1. Taxonomy (NCBI): domain Eukaryota; kingdom Metazoa; phylum Arthropoda; class Insecta; order Hemiptera; family Aphididae; genus Pemphigus; species Pemphigus obesinymphae. Next base: position 102,292 of record JAIPRL010000261.1, on the reverse strand, counting down.
TATATCATACAATATATTATATATATATATATACAGGTATCTATTATATGCGCAAGTCAATATTGTCGCCTTTTCATATTTTACGTACGTAATATATATATAAATATACAATAAATTATACCTCTAACCTTATATAGATGTCACAGTTGTTTAAAAACGAAAATTACTTATGTACCTACTTATATTTTTTCAGTTTTAATTTAGGTAATTATAGGTTAGGTTCGTTCACGAAATGTTTTTTTTTTGTCGTGAATTTTTCGTTTAGTATTTTCAAAATGTACCTACTCCTCATTATCATATTTCGTACAAAATGCAATTATTATTATTTTATTTTATTTTTTTATTAATATTATTATAAATTGTACTATTTTCAGATTGTAATTTTGCTTAATAAACGCAGAATCGATATATTATTATTGTTATTATTATTATTATTATTATTAGGTACCTACGCGTTTAAAATCTCCTGTAGTTATTATATTATATTGTAGGTATAGGAGATAGATACCTATAGGTATATAAATAGAGGAGATGGGCTTAATATGGCATATCTACCATTTTTTTTTTAAACTTGACTTTTGTAAATATTATAAGGTAAAACCCGAAGCTTGACTACACACTTATTTCTATCCCGTACAAAAATATAGATAAACAAATTTCTAAAAAAATTATTACCTCTTTAATTAACCCTGAGGGGTAATTTTCATAAATTATATTTTTTTCAAATGTATATAAATAGATACCTAGGTATTATTTGTTATTTGTTTAATTTAATTGTTTTTTTTTTTTTTTTTTTTTTGTTATTTAAGCAAATTAAATAATCTGTAACAATATTTAACAATAAATTTAGATTACTAATAACACAATATTTATAAATGCTCTACTAAAATGATGATCATTTATTTTAATCAAAAGTAATGGTACATTTTAACAATATTCAAACTACATTTCTGACCACGATTGTCGTTTGGTCTTACAACTATAATTTGATACCAATGTTTCTAAAAAAAATTTAAATTTAATAAAAAACATTGATAGGTATCTCTATAGTGTATAAATTATAACTCGATTTTATAAAAGATTTTATGACTATTTTCTCATTATAATTAATACAAGTAGGCAAGTTTATTATATAGTTAGATCATAGCTTGCATTTTGTTCTACAACATAGGATAGCAAAAAAGTTAAATAAAAATAGGTATTATTATATTTTAAAATTAATAAAAAAAAACAGTTATAATGAAAAACACATTTTTATTTATCAATTCTTTGATAAGGTATAATTATATATCTTTGTAATAATATCAAGAAGTTTATAATGTATAGAGGTATATAAGGAATGTTTAGTCATCAAATACTTCAATATCAATATTTCTTATCATAATACAGCATATTAAGCAGGTCTCCTCTGTTACAACATAGAGATTTTAAAACTGGTTAAATGAACTAAAATGTCTTACTCAGAGATCGAATTAGTAAAACAATAGTAGGGAGACTATTTACATTAAAGAAAAGAGCGTCCCTATCATTTTTCATACCTAGTTGTGCTATGAAGAGCTACGCCATCCCTCACAATCACTTCCTGTCATTGTATAAAAAAAACTATATTTTAATTTTAAAATAAATATCTTACATTACATTTAATAATCAATCTATTGAAAATAAAGTACATGTTTTATTACAAATATTTGTTTAAATAGTTCCATAAATTATGGTAAGTACCTACCTATGTTGTTTTTCATCTTCTAATTGAATTCTCTTCTGACAACAAGTTTCTTCTGCCACTCTCTGAACTAAAAATAGTAGAGGTACGCTAAAATTTCTGAAAAATTAGTTTAGGTACCTAGGTACTCAGTCTCCCCGTCCCTCCACCAATTCCAGCACTGATATTATTTAACCAATCAATCAAATTTAATTTAATAACTAAACCGCACTTGTGTTGTTTTAACATTACATACAGGGCCGGATTTAAGGAGGAGCCAGAGGCTCTAAGTCCCCCACCAGCCGTAATAGAATTGCAGTGATTTTAATTATAGCAAAAAAATTATTTTGAAGAAAAACTTTTTGAAAAAATAAAAATTTATTTTTTTCATAAATTTTAAACATTTTAAATATTTAGAAAAAAAAAATGAATTCAAATAAATAAATAAATCGGTTTAAAATACTATTATTTTACCCGGTTTTATGTATTTTCAAATTCGTACAAAATGGCATGGGTGTCCGGGTAACGAGTTTTGAACAATTCCAGAAATTATTTTGTATGTGTACAATTACCTAGTTTATTGTAGGTACATCGTATATTGTTATGATTTTTGTTTATCATTTATTTGACAGTAGGTAGATCTTCGAACGCTATACGTATCGTGGTTATTAAGTAAGTAAAATATTATAGGTACGATTAAATATAAATCTGCTTTTACTCTAAGCGATTTTTTTCATGTGCGAATCTTATTATTTCTATTTATTATCTTATTATTACCAATAGGTATGGTAGCCATAAATATAAAACAAAAAAAAGTTCTTCAATTTTTTTGTTTTAGTTTTTAAATACTATACCTATTTTACATAACATAGGTACCTTGTACCTATATAGTACCTATACGAGTATACCTAATATATATATAAAGCCACATCCACACCAAAGTAACTTTGTCGTAATGTGGGCGAGTTATTGAATAATGAATGTTTCTGAAATTTGTTGAATAATAAATACATAAATACAGTGTTTCACTTCCATTTATTTCGGTGTTCATTTATTTAATTCATTTTATTAAATGATTATATTTGTTCTTTATATAAGGTGTTATAATTTTTTATATAGTCATAATATTATAGGAAACTATTTAAAAACCAAAATATAAAGATAAAAGTAGATAGGTACCTATTGTTTTACCTACATTTCATCAAATGACCATCTTTGTACTTTTTTTTAGATTCTGAGTGGAGCGAGGAAGCTAGTGGTTTTACAATGATGTTTATTTTTTTATCCTGTAAATTAAATTTCTACCAGAAGGAGTGCTTCGATTTCTACGTATAGGTAGCACCTTTATTTGTTGATTTTTTAATCAACCTTTGCTGATTTTATGATTTTTAACGAAATATTATATTTCATTAAGACCGCATATAGTTATTTCTCTGTACTATATAACTACCAAAAATTTTTCAAAAAGTTTCATTCAATTTTATTTACGAGATTGTATATATTACGTATACCTACGTTAACATCGAATACAGTTATATTATTAAATCTCGAAAAGTACCTTTGTATAAAAAGTAAATTATAACTAATAAATACATTTTTACTTTAACTTGAACGTTCTATCAATTATTCCTTAATATTAAAAAAGGCCCCCGCCATCCTTTGACCGAGGTACGTATACAGGGGGATCACCCCCCAAAATGGGAATTTTTAATATACCTACCTATATAGATAAATTATTTCCATAAATATTATAAATATATAGTTGTATTTTTTGGTTGCCCCAATAACCAAAATATTTATTTGTGTACATGCCTGAAAGAGCCCCCCACAAAGGTAAATCCGCCCTTATTTACAAGCATAACTATCTACTGAAAAAGTAATATTTTTTTTTTTTTAGTTATTTGCAGTCTTGATTTACTCGACTCCTAATTGCTTACAGAAAATAAAAATGAATAAATAGGTAAACATCATTGTAAAATTAATAACTTTCTCACTACATTTAGAATCTAAGATGTTATCTGCACCTTAAGCAGCTAGTTTTTTTAATGTTCGCATTTTGAATCATTTTATTAGTTATAAAAAATCAATGTTTTCGATTTATCAAAAATTCGATAATTAGTGGGTTAATTTAAAATATTTATAGCTCATTCAGTAAACTAGTGAAAAAATCTATGATCTTTTTTTTAGAATTATATATTATGATTACTTAATTCGATATTTGTATTATTTTTCTAGCATATTTTACAACTTAAATGTCATTTAAATTTTTTGTCAAAATATTTTAATTTATTGAGTAAAAATTTACTTAGGAAGAGTAGATTAAAATTTCGATTTTCTTAAGTTATTACATTACCCAACAAAATTGCTAAAAACAAATCTATAAATCACAGACTTTACATGATAGCCTTAAAAAATAGATCCACCTATAAATGAAACTACAAATGCAATTTAAAATTAATTCAATTTTAAAAACCAGTATTGTATTGAATTTGGATAAATTCTATCTATTTTAGTATTTTAGCTAACCTATTGAAAATCTAAAGCTTAAACATTTTTAGTTCTGGACCCAATTTTTACTAAATTTTATTGTATTTTATTTTGAGTTAAATAGAAAAATAACGTCAAAAAAATGGCTATTTCAAAAATTAAATAAAATAAATTATCATAAAATAAATATTGATTTTTAACATTTTTTTTTTTTATTTATCATTATATTGATATTTTAAATTTAAATATTCTAAATTTCTATGTTTGATGTACAATATTGAATATACATATATAAATTTAAATATACTGTGATAAAAAAATGTCTATAATCAAATTTCCTTAAGTTATGTAACTTAAGTATTTAACAAGTATTTAAGAGGATATCACACCCACATTTGCTATCTCTATCTATCTAATGGGCAATATAGAAAAATACACTACACAAAACAACAAATATGATGTCTACCTTAAAATTAAGAATTAAAACATCTATTACCAATTTTAAAAAGGAAAATATTGTTTATCGAAGAAGTCACAGCGCTTTAAATAAAGGAAAACTTAAGTGCTGCAACTCTTTGATACACAATATTTTACAAAAAATATGTCATTTTCTAGAAAATATTCTTCTTTTTAAAATAGATACCACATTTATTGTTTTACGTAGTGTAATTTTGCCCATTAGATAGATGGAGACTGCATATGTTTGTGTGACGTCCTTTTAATCACCTAAAATGAGCAACTTTTATTTTAAATTTGTACATTATTCTAATAAGCATTATATTTTTAATTACTTTATTGACTAGATACCTATAGCAATTTTTTTCAATATTTACTTCAATAAAATAAAATCAAATATTTTATTAGTAGTAAATATATCAATTAACTACTAAGCTAGTATAATATTACGTTAACATATACACATTTGTACATAATTTAATTTTTAAGTTAGTAAGAGTTAATTACAATAAAGAACATAATATAAATATATACATTAAAACATAGGCATGTTGTAATACATTTTAAACATTGTAGTACCTAATATATTATGTATCCAATATTGATAAAAATATTAAATAATAGAACATTTATGATTTATACAAAATTTAATAATTCCATGTTTTATTACACAATACATGTAGTCACTTTTATTAAACATACCTACCTACATATATATAAATTTTTTTTTAATACATACATTTATAATATTTACAAAATAGGCATTTTATAAAAAAAGTTTTTCCTACACATTATTTTAAATTAGTATAACAAAATACAACAGGTCTCAGATAATCAGTGTGTTAGAAATGTTTATATATATTTTAATTGATTAAGTAAATGAATAACAATTATTATAATAACAATATTTGAATTAATACATTAGATTATTTAAGAGGACGCTATACATGAGTTTTAACGGCATTAAAACATGTTTGCGCATTCTAAGTCCAACTTCTCTCCTAGTTATTATAGATTCAAAATATAAACAGAATATGATAGATGAGAATATTTACTATAGGCATACTTTCTTAAGTTTTTTTTTCAATTTTATAAATTGGAAAATTTATGTTTTTAAATTAAAAGTTTTAGGTATTTAAATATACTTATTGTAAAATACTCTATGCTCGGTCTTAGTTAAAGTTCTCCTTCTCCTATTTTATTAAGTGTGATTACTTCTTCTATAATTTTTAATTAAACTGTGTTCAAAAAGCCACAAGTAGATTTTGAACAAATATTGCGATTGCACAACAAAAAAAATGTAATACGGATATGAGACTATTTTTAGATTACTTTTTAAATGTATTTTAACATTTTTTAATTGTTATATTTTCATAATTCAAGAAACTTTTAAAAATTACCTATACAGAACCCTATAAAAAAGAATTGTATAGCGTCCTCTAAAATTAAATTAGTTAGTGTTACCTTATTTAATATATAAGTAATTAGTAAGTTTTTAAAACTGAAAAATAATACATTGTAGTAATTAATAATTAATAAATTAAATAAAAATTAATAATTACAAGTAATCGATGAAATACAAGAAAATATGACAAAATAAAAAAGAATAAATAAAATATATTATATATTATACGTATATTGGTTTAGTTCACTGGTGATGCCAATAAAAAAACTTGCAATAGTATGGAAAGACATTGTAAAAAAAACAACCCAAGTAGCAATAAAATGTTTTTGGGAATAATGTTTTTATATAATTTTTAAAAAATATTTTAAGCTCATTATTTTTTTCAATTATTATTAAAAAAATTTTTAAATCAATTACGAATTATTTTATATATATTTTTTAACGTTTTATAAATAAGTGATATGCATCTTATCAGTCTCCATGTATAACAATGTAACCTATAGGTACCTAATTCATCAACAAATAAGATCATTTAAAAATAATTAAAAAAAAAAAAAAAAAACGGAATCTAATTTATAAATTTAAAATATAGTTATATATTTAAACAATAAACATGGGGATATTGTCCAACTTAGTTTTGTACAAATTAAAAGTGATTAAAAGTTTTTTTTTCTTTTTTTTTTTTTTTTTGCAGTTTCAGTTTTTTAAAAGTTATTATTAAATAAAAAGGTATATTTTATATATAAATAATTATTATATTAAAATATAACAGTTATAATAATTAAAATTATAACAAAAAGTAAATATAATTTAATAAAATACTTAAAAATTAATAATAATATTACACATACAATTGTAAATACTCTTACAATAATAACTATTATTATATATATATATATATTAAAAATTAAAAAAATTTAATACTCTTATAAAAATAAAGATAAATATATATTATACAAATAATAATATATATAAGGAAAATTAATATACATTATAAAAATATGTGTCTAGAGTATTAGAAAAAATATAGGTAACAACTTGTTTCAATCGTAAGTCATCATCAGGTTACAAATTTATAATAATAATAATGTAACCTGATAATGACTTACGGTCGAAACTAGTTGTTACCTATGATCTTCTTTTAAATACTCTAAGCACATTTTCTTTTATATATATTATTTTTTATAAAAATAAATATAATTATTATATTTATTTTTATTATTATTATGTTATGTCCAAAGCACAATACATTCATAACTTGGATTAGGAAAATATATTTTAATGAAGCTCATTAACAAACTGAGTCACCGAATTAACAAAGACTGGCTATAAATCAACATCAAAACCAATACCTTCGAAAAAGCGGAAATCGTATTTGTTTTAAAAATCTGTAATAGTTATAGTGATAAAACTATACAAATCCAAATATGTATTAGATTAAATAATACTTTTAAGTTATATATATAGTTTATACAGCTACCTAATAGATCATTAATTTATTATAAAAATATTTTATAATATCAAAATCACAATGTATGATAATGTAATGTCACCACATCACAACTTCTACTACAACTATGGAAGTTAAAAAATTGTAAATCTAGGTTTCAGATTTATACACTGAAATGTACATTTTCTATTTATTTATCTACTACATATGCTTGTTTGAACCTTTCATTTTGGATATGTTTTTTCTTGTACTACCATAGAATCTGAATGGGTATCGTTCACACCAACCACATATGGAAAATTTTCTAACCTTGCGTGCTAAAAATTAACTAATTTTTATTTTTTTCCTTGCATGCCCTTAAATTATGAAAAATATTTCAAGTAAACAATTTGTCTATAAATGTCATTTAAATATTTTTATTTATATAATACACTAACAAAAATGTTCATAAAACAAAAATAGTATTACTTTAGTACCCACTTAATGAATTGCTTGATGCAATTTTTTATGTTATACACTTGATGTCAATTTTTTTATAATAGGTTTATAAATAGTAACTTTTAATAAAGTATACACAGCACTGCATTCATCTGTTAGTCTATTTCTTAGGTCAGATTTGATCAAATTCATTTCTAAAAAGAAAATATATTTCTATATATTATACAATACTTCCTCCCAAGCTTCACAGTTTATTTGATTTTAATTTACAATTATTCTCTTCTTAGGTCTTAAAAACTAACAACCTATTAGGTAAAGTATATTGTGTACAGAAAATAACCAATTTATCATAATACCCCTTTAAAGGGGTGGATGGGTTCATATATTTTGTTACATTCGTTTTGTTCCGTTTTATACTTCTCTAGATTGTGTTATAGTCCCTCTTCTCAAAATAGCATAGCACAGCGTCCGTCGCCGTAGATCAATTGTGCCTCCTAACAATAGTTCCACCACAATCTTGTCTTTGCTTGACAGTCCCTATCATCTTTAATTTAGTTATTTTATCGATGATTAGGATACTGTCTACAGTGTATTAAAAATCCAACTTAAGTATTGATGATCACTAAGATATATACAGAAAGGAATTAATAATTAGATAATTAAATTATTTAATAGATATTTACAGTTTGTCTTGTTAATTACATTAATAAATTAATTAATAAAGCACTTAATATTTTTCATATTAATAGTTGGTGTAACAAATGGTCAAAAATATTTTATAAGAATTATTTTTAGATATTTAAAAAAAAAAAAAGGATTGAGATTGATAATGATAATGACATTAAAAATATTAGGGGTTCTTAGTACACATTTGTTTTATCTCCAACAATCTTAGTAGCATAGTAGTCATATTTCATTTTATCTCCAAAGTTGCACCTCTCAGGCTGAATATTGAAGTATATGAGTACAAATTATACCTACAATTTTTATAAAAATGTATACAGAATCTATGTTTAAAAAAGCTTAGATGTTATAAAAAATTATATACTGAAAACAAAAAAAAAATTTTTTGAAATGCAACCATAATAATTAAATGGAAAAGCAGTCTTTTCCCCAAGTTATACCATTTCACAGTACTGCATGCCTATTATTACAAAATTAAATTAAAATAATAGATGTATAATATCCAAATACACTTGATAATTTATATGTTATGACTATTATACCACCAAAAATGTTAATTTTTCATCCTCTATAAAACTATGCAATAAAAAAAATTTGCATTTTCTTTCACTATCTATCTCATTTGGAACATAGCATTTTTGTTGTACAACAATCAATATAGATACTGATGCGATAAGGATTCTAAAAACCGATTTTAATTTTTAATAAAGTTACTATTTTTACTTTCTTATATTTTTTCTTCCGTTAATCTTATAACAATTTATTTTAAAATTGTTATATCCAATTTTTGGAGAATTGAAGAAAAAAAATTGTGAATTATGATAAATTAAATTTCACAACAAATTAAAATCCTTATATATCAATAAATTGATCAGTACATTAGGATTACAATAAATTTATTATGATATAAACAGTGAAAAAAATATATACTTTAATCTTCTTAATATATGGTTTACCAAAAAAAATAAATTGTTTTAATCACTGAAAAAAACATAAAGATTAACAATTTATAAACATTTATACTTACTTAATAGTTTCCCAAAATATTGCTTCAAACAATCTTATCATGGATGAAGAATAGAATGTAGTAAGTATATAAATAAGAAATTCATTTGGCTATTGGATACTAGAAAAAAAAATAAAGAAATATATAGTATCAATTATATTTATATTATAAGAATAATATTATGCATACTATAACTATTATTTACTATAATACTATATTCAGAGTATAGGTACACTGTGATTATCCCAATATTTGACCTGGGTCCAGTCACAACTTTCAGTAAATCTAAATTTAGGTACCTAGTTAAAGATTACATTTTAATATAAATTACACCATGAAAAATTTGACAGAGTAATAAAAAAAATGTAATTTAATATCTGAAATTATTATATTGTTCATTCAAACGTTATTTTATTTTAAAATTTCAATAAATTAAATAATATCTATTCTCTACATGTACAAGTTTGACTCGACCGGAGAAAATCGAACCACTGGACTTATCTATTAATAAATAAATATTAAAATCATCCACAGTTGGACATTGTCATTATAACCCAATAATACACTCGGTTATAAACGGGAAGACTGGTATAAGCAGCAGTTACATGGATTTCTGTATAACATATTATATATTTTACAGTAATATAAACTATAAAGTATGAGTAAATTATAGAATGTAGATATAACAAAATAAATATCTTTATATTATATTAAACTATTGAGTTTTTTTGTTAAATTTTCATATTTGTTTCAAATAATAATTTGTCGCTATTCTGCAATAAAACAATGCATATCAGTATTTCTAAAAACCAAAAAACCACTTACTATTCAGAAGGTTTATTGCCAAAATAATGATACAATATTTGTTTTTGATTCATATTTGATATTTTAGTAAAAAAAAAAACTTTATAAAGATCCGGTCATCAGGGCTACTAGATAGCTACTCTATATACTATACTGGATAATGGATATTATATTGGATTTGAAAACAATGATAAATAATTGTACTCGATAAAACGATTCTGGGTGGAGCTTGATATAATATACACAACTATTACTGTCAAAAAAACATTTATAAATTAATTTCATTATAAATATTATTCAAATGCATAGGTAGTCTGTAAAAATTTGAAGTTTGTAGACATTTTCCTGGGGTACTTTTCCGTTTCGTTGACTACCAAAGTATACATTTCAGTTTTGTTGACTATCAATAATTCATATTTCCATTATCTAGATTAATTTGTATATATATGTTTTAATTTATAATTTAAAGTTTAACTAAATTTCGCTAAATCCAAAATGTATCAACAAATTTGCTTACATTCCCAGGCATTTATTTCTATTTTTAACTACCTATATATTGGCTTTTACAAATTGCATATACCCATTCCAATAATAGTATCATATAAAAATATACTCGTAACCCAATTTTCCTATGAAAATTGTCAAACTATTAAACATGAACAATAGTGCCACTGGTTTTAACTATATGTTATGTGTAATATTTATTAGATTTATAAATTTATTATGATTATATCATTATATTATCTTAGACCTTGGGTAGGTACCTATATATTTATTTTATTTTTTCAATGAACATAATATGCCCTGCGAAACAAGGTCGTGTGGGGGTCGATAAAAGTTACAAATTAAAATGAAATTTTTATAAAGAAATATAAAAATGTGTAAAGTAAGAAATGTATAAAAAAAAGTTATTTTATACATTCCAAGGTTTTTATTTTTGACAAAATTGTACACGATTATTGATTTTATGATTGAAATCATGTACCTATACCTATTTTATATTTTTATATAATATAAGTAATATTTATTATTATATTGTATTCTTCTACCCCATTCTTAGTTAAGTTGAGATAACAAATATGCAATAAAGTTCTACCCATAGTAGTTATGTTAGTACAATGTTAAGTGATGGTCTATACAAAATGGAAAATTATTTTTTGTGGAATTATGATAGGTAAAATAACTCATTTTTTTGCTGTTTATAACCTCCTTAAAGTATCTTTCTGATCAAATTGTCCACTTGACATTGAGTATACATGTACATATTGAATTAAGTCTTCTGGTTAAAGAGCTTTATGCAGAAAAAATAAAATTATAAAACCACTAGCTTCCTTACTCCGCTCAGAACTTAAAATGGGATAGAAAGATACAATTGAAGTGTTTGTTAGTAATTATGCTAATAATAAATATCATAAAATAAGGCATATACAAAAAAAAAACAATATTTAGGAAAAAATCTACTAGACCCTATAATCTACCTAGGTAGGTACATGGTTTTACATTTTTACTCAAACAAATAATTTTAATACTTAGGTACCTATTTAATTTCTTAGTCTACTTACAGTTCTTACATCATATCGGCAAATGAAGTGTAGTTTTAGTTTTTTTGATTATCGCACACAGGACAGCGTCAATAGAACCATTATAATATAAATATCATATAAATAATAATAATAATAATATAATCATATTATACATTACCTATTCGTAAAAATCATTAGTAAATCGTAATCGTATGTTTTATTCTCAATATCTACCGAATTTTGTTTTTCTTTTACTGAAGTGTAAACCATTAATGTATTTTGAAAATAAACTGTACGTAAAAGCATTTAAAAAGTCAACATTTTACAATATTATGGCAAAAGTAGAACGTAGACATTTATTATAATATTATACCTACTACCTATTTACTTTGCAGTATTTCGCGAATAGTCAATCAATAGTAATAAATAATAATATTAATGAATACCAATATTCCGACGATAGTCGTTGGCGGTAGCAGTGGCAACGACGATAAAATACATGTTTGCTATTTACTTTCTCCATGAAAAATACCTCCAACCACGCGATGATAATTGATAATAGCAGGCGTTCGGTGTCATTGATAGGAAAAACGCCGAATTTCGCCGCCTGGCCGATCAATAGGTTGATGAAAAAAAAGAAGATAAAGACAAACGAACCAATTGGAATTAGGACTTGTGAGTGAGAGCGGACAGGGAAATGAAATATACTCCGAAACTCGATTCTCGTCCAAACTACTAACCGCCGTCAAATTTTAAAGTCGCAGTGCTTCTGTACGGTATGTTATATTTACGGTTTTAACGTAGGTAATAACTCGTCGTATTTTCGGCACTATACGTACGTATTCGTTTGTCCGCAGACCGCAGTCGTGATAGCAGAAAATCGCGATCGCCCAACGACGCACTTTCAACACCGTTCCTTAGCTGTGTTTCCGAATCCACCATGATCGGCGGGTTGTTCATGTACAACCACAAAGGCGAGGTGCTGATATCCCGCGTTTACCGGGACGACATCGGCCGCAACGCCGTGGACGCGTTTCGCGTGAACGTCATACACGCCCGCCAACAGGTACGGTCGCCCGTCACGAACATCGCCCGTACGTCGTTCTTCCACATTCGCCGGGCTAACATCTGGCTGGCCGCCGTCACCAAGCAGAACGTCAACGGTGCCATGGTATTCGAATACCTCATCCGGTTCACGCAGGTGATGCAGTCGTACTTCGGCAAGATTAACGAGGAGAACATCAAAAACAATTTCGTGCTCATCTACGAGCTGCTGGACGAGATACTGGACTTCGGCTATCCGCAGAACTGTGACACGGGTGTGCTCAAAACGTTCATCACGCAGACGGGCGTTAAGTCGCAGAGCAAGGAGGAACAGATGCAAATCACGTCCCAGGTGACCGGTCAGATTGGCTGGCGGCGTGAGGGTATCAAGTACCGCCGCAACGAACTGTTCCTGGACGTGCTCGAGTATGTCAATCTGTTGATGTCGCCCCAGGGCCAGGTGCTATCCGCGCACGTCGCCGGGCGTATACTCATGAAGTCTTACTTGAGTGGCATGCCCGAGTGCAAGTTTGGCATCAACGACAAGATTGTCATGGAGTCCAAGGGCACCAAGATCCTGGACGATACAGGCTCGAGGACCGCATCTGGCAAGCCCGTTGTTGTCATTGACGACTGTCAATTTCACCAGTGCGTGAAACTATCAAAATTTGAAACCGAACATTCCATAAGCTTTATTCCACCAGACGGTGAATTCGAACTGATGCGCTACCGCACGACCAAAGATATCTCATTACCATTCAGAGTTATACCGTTGGTACGTGAAGTAGGTCGCACACGAATGGAAGTGAAGGCTGTGTTGAAATCAAACTTTAAGCCATCGTTATTGGGACAGAAAATCGAAGTGAAAATACCCACTCCTCTGAACACCGCTGGTGTGCAGCTATTGTGCCTGAAAGGCAAAGCGAAATACAAAGCTTCCGACAATGCAATTGTATGGAAAATAAAGAGAATGGCAGGTATGAAAGAGACGCAACTGTCAGCTGAAATTGACCTTTTGGAGACTGACACCAAGAAAAAATGGACTAGACCACCAATTTCAATGAATTTTGAAGTACCGTTTGCACCATCTGGATTCAAAGTCAGGTATTTAAAGGTTTTTGAGCCAAAGTTAAATTATTCAGACCATGATGTTGTCAAATGGGTTCGATATATTGGGCGAAGTGGATTGTATGAGACTAGATGTTAGACAAACAATAATATCATATTTTTTTGATCATTTTTCCAATTTATTACCGTTCCATTGTATTATTTTCACATACCTGTTAATTCAGAATTCAATATTTATTAATTTATATAATCTATTTATCGTGAAACTAGGTAGGTACCTACATTATGATAAAATCGTATTTTTATCTTAACTAGTTATATATATTTATTTCATAAATAATAATTACATAATATTATAAATTATAATGTAAACTATTTAATTATCAAATAACAAAAACCCCTGTCCCTAACTATCCTTTTTATTATTATTATTATTTTTATTTTATTTATTATTTTTTATATTATATATACTTAGTATGATCTGAGTTTTATTTTACAAATTATTTTATAATAATATTATTCATAATAAACATCTAAGTTGAAACATAATATAGGTAAATTACCATAATAATATAATATATTGTCGCCATCTGGCAAAATGTAGACAAGTGGAAAAATATATTTAAGTACCTATTTAAATAATAATAGTTAAACTATACCTATAGGTACTATATACCTACTATGTTACATTTTGTGCTGAACACAAATTATTTTATTATAGCAATCTAGTATATAATTTAGTTAGTTACCTACTTACTCAGTTGTATAATAATTTAGTTTATTTAAGTTTTATTTTATGCACATAAAATGCATGTCATCCGTTATTTAATTTACAATGGGAAAAAAGATTTGCTTTTTTTTATATTTACAATAGATTTTATTACATGGGTAATAACAATACATATTTTTTAGAATACAATATTAAAACATTCTTAAAAATCTTAACCTGTTAATTCTATTGTAGGGTTAATAACAATTTACAACTTTTGGAATACAATATTAAAACATGCTTAAAAATCTAAACCTGTTAATTCTATTGTAGGGTTAATACCAATTTACAACTTTTAGAATACAATATTAAAACATCCTTAAAAATCTTGAAAATTTTGGTTAGTTAAAATCAAAATTAATTATATTATATTATCACAATAGCATTGTGTTATGTTTAAAATTAGTAAAGTACCTACAAAATGTATTTTCCACTTTGACACTATTTACATGATCGCGACAACATAATCCTGATATGATATTAAATTATACCTATTTCATATTCAAAACTATCCATGTTTATTTTGACACTTTTTATCCAAAAATAAATATTTGAAAATAACTTGGTAAAAAAGTGAATGTTTGATTTACACATAATCATAATTTCTACTTAATAATTTTTTTTTCTACATTAATAATGTCTTTTAAGGATTATTTAGATGTTTATGTTCACTTTTGTCATTTTTTTACATAATGGCGACAATATAACAGTTAATATTATTAGTGAAATTTAACAATATATGATTTTGTCAAGTGTATGATATTAATATGCTTTAATATAATATTATATTACCATAGTAACATTTTGTTGTTATTTATATACCTACTTACATATTTAGTAATATCACTAATATAATATTATGCTATTGAAACGTTTAAACCAGTTAAATTTAGTCCATGACTAATGGTTATCGGTTGGTTACAAAACATTTGAAAATAAACAGGAAATTATATTTTATTGTCACTTTATAGTATGATATATGTACAATTTGTTTCATTCAATGATAATGAAAATAAAAATGAGTATTGTAACTACGTAGGTACATTTTATTATTATGAATATAAAATAATGTATTTCATTTTAAAATTTAATTTAATTAATTTTTCTTTATAAATAAAACTATAGTTTTATATTTAATGCACTTTTTGTTTACTTGATGTAATGCTTAACTTAAAGTTTTCTTAATGTAAAAAGTTCAAAGTGTATATTCAAGGATTCTGCTTTAAAACTTTTATTTTATTAAATAAATTGTAATTTTTATTTTTCATTGCATTTTAAAATATTTTTGTTGATTTTCATTTATTACATATAGACATATGTGTACATGTTATCAATAGTTTCCATTTTATTAAAATATTATACACGGGTTGTTTACAATTTTATAATTTGCTTAGATACTTAGTTAGAATCACCAAATACATTAAATTATTTTCAATATAATTTTGAATTACATACAATATTTTTTCTGAAATTTAAGTGTAAAATATGATACAAATTATTGACAATATACGAGGGACTCTTTATTGTGTTTTTAATATTGGAATACAATATAATATACAAATATGATACATTGGTATGTTATACAACTCTCATATATACATTGCAATTTACATAGAAATGTTTATAGACATAACAAATGTTTTAGAATTCTTCACTGATATTGATAGGCACCAGATGTGTTTTAAAAGATATACATGCCATATGTACCTAATTACTAGTTCACTAATTTAACGTACCTATACCTTGTAAAAATATTGGATTTTAATGTTCTATATGTGTACCCCAACACATATACCATGGAAAAAAATTATGAAGACATTACTGGTAGGTATGAATCACTTGCCAAACAAAATATGCTATATAATGTTATACAGGTAGGTATTGTTAATTTAATTTTTATATTTTTATTAAAATATTATTGAAAAAAATTTAGTAACAACCATAGATATATATATATATAAACTATATCATCTTATTATCTTATCGTCATACTAGGAATGCACATTTTTTTTCATTGAAAACAAATTTATCTGAGTACAATACATATATTAATACAGATATCAGACAAGCAAGCACATATGAGTTTCATATTGTGTCAAACTGTCTTGCTCGTGTGATTATTTTTCCAATGTTCAACCATTTTAAATTACAATTAAATTGTTTATTTTAAACAATATATTCATATAATCATTTCGATGGAATGATTAATATACCTACCTTAATATTATTAAATTATATTAATCAAATTAAATTAATTTATTATAAGTAGTAGTGTAGAACCTATAATAAAATAGTATATATGTAATATACTAGTACACTTTAGTTAATATATGCATAGTATGTACGTATATTGTATATTGTGTATTGCCACAGCGACTGTGAAATTGTTCATGCAGTATTATTACCGCAAAGTTATTTCACCGCTACAGCTGCAGTGTGTGTGCAGTGTGCGCACAGCGTGTAACCCACTTTTTTCATATTTAATAAATTAATATTTTTTAATACCTAGATTGTAGATGGTTACAAAAAAAAAGCACATTATAAGTACAGTAGAATCTCGGTAATCCAGCTATATTAACCTATATTTTAACAAAAAAAAAAACATTTATTTTAACAAAAACAAATTGATAATTTTTTTAAACCTGTCTCATAAAAAGATTAATTCAATACAGTATGTAAGAAATTAGTATGTATGTATTATTTATATGTTTTAATAAAATACAATAAGGTTATTCATTTTTTAACATAAGTAAAAATGCGCTTTTATGTGAACCCCATTAATCAGGCAGTACCCGGCACATCCGATATCTGTCGGATTACCGAGATTCTACTGTAGGTACTTATACCTACTTATTTATATCATACAAGATGAAATTCCCGAGTTATCACTATATTATCACTATAGTTTCATTCTCTTAAGGTCCCCAACATCGGCTTAACTAAGGAGGGAGGTCTTAGTCCCACTAAATATAGTACCCCCCCCCCCAATGGAAGGTTCTTCAAAATATACTATGTATAGCCTATGTACAAAATGTTAATGCCACACTCGGCACTGTATTGCGGTTAGGTTTTTACGTTAACCAGTAACAGCTCTATTTGAATATACATGACGGTTTTATCTTCGCCGTCGGTAACTAACCGCTAAACTAAATGCAGCGGCTTGACGAGCTCGCTGTCGAACCGTTCATGTCGATAAAACTTTGTTTTCTATGCACCATAACGTATTTTTTTTTTGTTTTCAAGGTTGTAACGTATAATACGGTATAGTATAAAACTCTTAATTTTATATACGTTTTATACTGTTATGATACAAAATTAATGTAAAAATTTTATTTTTATCATGCTTCGTCTTTCTAGCTGAACCACAATAAATATAACACTAAACATGGTATAATAAAAAAAATATTATAAAGAAAAAACTGTAGTAAGTATTTCAAAGTTTATCCAAAAAGGATTCATCAACAACAAATGCTTTTTGGTCTTTTGCAAGAAACAAACACTTGGAACTTTATTGTTTGGCACATAAATTACTTAATATTCCTGCGAAAAAAATGTCAGAACCCATCAGGCCATCAAATGAATATTAAGTAGGCATTACCTATTAATAGTACCTACTATTATTATTTACATTACGTTTATATTATAATCGGTAATTATTTTAATAGTTTAAATTTCAAAATTTGAAGAAAAGACGGGTAGTCAAGTATGTTTAATTTTCATTTAGTAACGGTTTATTTAATTTTGTTTTTATTTTATGAATTTGTATTTTATCTTTACATATACCTACATAATATGTAATATAACATTATGAGACTTAATAATATTAATTATTAAATATAAGTTTCTAAGGTATTCTTACTATTTTTTGGTACAAACCTATGGCTTATTTTTTATTTAATAGTAAGAAATATACAATTGAAAACTGCAAATACAATAACTAATATTTTATATATAGGACATAGGTATATATTCTATTTTAATTTAAAATAAATTAACTTGAAACAGTCACATTGATCGTTGCATTGTGTTTAAATTTTAATATTATTATAAAATACAGAAAAATTTTTTTATACGTTTTATATATGCATAACGTATAAAACGTTTATACGCGTAAATTATCATCTGTTTTTTTTCATGAACGGTATTCCATGATAAAATAGTTGGTAGAGCCGTCCGAGAATCGTCGAGAAAAACGCAGTGTGGCTCGATAGAAAAAATACCGTTGGTTATAAAACTGTCGGGATAGACGGTGAATAAACCGCAGTTAACGCGGCCCTCAGTATGTAGTACTACGTGAAAAAATTTGAAAATAGCCATTTTATAGAGTATTATTTATCGATAATATTAAGAAAACATTTTATTGAATTTGGTTGAATTTTAAATGAATGAGAGTAATTCAACAAAAAATTTTCTCAATATTATCGATAAGTAGGTACCTACTCTATAAAATGACTATTTTAGAAAAATCTTTTTTGACAATTTTTAAAATATTTATTTTTGTAAATCATGCGAATACAGAGACTATATTTGTGTTATATTTTATTTCAAAGAATGCAGTAAAATATTCACACTAGATCAAGAATTAGGGCTATTGACTTTCCAATTAATTTACATACTGCAGTACGTACCTATAATGAACGTAATGTATACCTAACATATATTATGTTAATAAAAAAAATTAAATGCCTACATCCATGAATTGTTAAAAAAATTTTTAGTAACTAATTATTTGAATTAACTATTTTGTTAAGATGTTGGAGGGGAGGGTTATTATTTTTATTTGGTAGGACTCAACCTTCCCCCCTCAAGTTTCAAATGCTAGTTACGCCCATGTTCCCCACACACTATCCGTTTTAACAACGGTACCTATACAGTGTATAGCAGGGGTCTCCAAAGTTATTTATTTGAGGGCCATATGAAAAATTAAACTCACTTAGCAGGCCAAAAGCATATAAATACAAATTATTAGGTATTATTATTTTAATTTTATTAATAGTATTATTATTATTACCTATTTTAATTTCACAGAAATACAATGTATACAAGAATATTGAGAAACGTATATATTTTTTAATGAAAAAAGCCAATTTCCAAACCCATTCATAATTTGCTTGGTAGTAAAAACAATGGTCAAATCTTTTTAGTTAAAAATATTTCAATTTCATTTCTTATTTCAAAAAATCGTAATAAAAAACATGGCTGAGCCATCGAACTGCTGTAAAATATTGTATGTCTGGATAATCTGTTTCTATTTATTTCAAAAAATTTTAAACGATGATGTAGTGAGATATTACACATATGTTTATATTTTTTTCATCGTCCATTAGTGGGGGCAGTTAAATTTGTTCGCGGGCCGTAGTTTGGGGAGACCCCTCGTGTACAGCATAGTTCGTACAGTTTTACTCGTACACCAACGAGCTCCACTAGAGATGGGACTCTAATCGTTCATTTTGGTGAACTAGTTTGTCGTTCATTAAAACGAACCAGTTCATTGAACGAACTGTATATGTCATATACTGTATTCCATACATATCGTTCAATCGTTCATTAAAATACTTAGGTATTTTTAATCTATATCTATATAGCCTATCATTATTTATTTATTTTTTTTATCATATTCATTTATTTTGAACACTAATCGTTCAGTTCGTTCGTCTGTTCATAACTTCATTTCGTTCAAATATTGAAAGACATCCGTCGTGTTGTTCATCAATAGTTCGTTTGTTCATGTCGTTCGATATTGAACTAGTTCGTTTAAATTTGTGGACGATTAATGAACCGTTGACAAATTGACAATATCTGATTGTTCATGAACGACACATCTCTAAACTCCACACGCTTTCGGTTTTAGCTACAGTACCTATACAAAAACGACCGTACTACCCATGGTTGAAATATACCAGGTTATTGCAGCTATACCCCCACTATGACGTTTTTTCACGTAAAGGAAATAAAATGGCAGGCGTAAGGGGCGCTGTTTTCATTGGTTGTTTTCATGAGCTATTTATTATTGATTACATTACAAAATTATCAATGATAATACAGAACAGTAAAGTTCTCTATGGTGCACCCTTACGCCCGCCATTTTATTTATATTTGATAACGATTTGGTAATTTGCAATAACCTGGTATATTTCAACCATGGTACTACCGAAGAAAAATCAAAACGGCCGGTTTTAACAACCCACACACTGCCTGTGTACGGTATACGAACTATATATTGTTTAGGTATTTACCGTATATACGGTTGCTAAAACCGATAGTGTGTGGACACCTTGAGCGAATGCAACTACTGTGATAACTCGGGAATTTCATATTGTGATTTGTGATATAAATATGTATAGGTACTTATTATGTACCATCTATATGTTTGAGAATCTCGTATTCAAAAATATTAAATATGGAAAAAATTACAGATCTATTAAATAATAATGTTCATATTATACGATAATTAAATTGATTATTAGTTTACCCGTTCAAACATAAAATACATAGGTAAATATTATTTGAAACTAAAGCAGGGAAAAGAACGCGTATAAGTACATTACATTAATTAAGGTCAATTGGTGAAATAGTAGCTATAGGTAGGTACCTACAGACATTATAAACAACAAAATGATTAATATCATAATATGATAAAAGTAATATAATTAATATTATATATTTATAGATATTATGAAAAATGTGAACATAATGTATTATTAACAAAAAATAATACAATTGAATAATTTATTACAATCAAACTACATGTTGTTAGTATTTGTAGGTGAATATGTGATAATTGCTGATGTTAATTATTAGTTTTTAATAATTATATAAAATATTTATTTTGTAGTAATGTATGTATAATTAAAATGAGTCCATAGTTATATCGTTTGAATATTTTAAGTCAATTTAAAAACATACCCTCACGGTTTGTGACTATTTTTAAACAAATAAAAAATAAATATCCTATTAGTTGGGTATTATTATAGGTGCATATAATATATTGGAACCTGATGGATAGGCACATAAACCATCTTAACTGAGCAAGTTTGTCAAAAACTGTTGTTTGAGTAGCTAAAAAAGATTGTTAAGGGGTTATGTTTATAGAATATCTATTCATTTATTATTATTAGGGGAGATACAATAATAACTATCTAATATTAATACTATGATAATATAGGTATCCAAGTAACCATTAATAATTAGAAAATCGATAAAAAAAAAAAAATTAATTTATACAGGTTTTACTGATTATAATATAATAATATATTATATTATTCTTACGCGCGTGCAGGGTGAATTTTTCAACATATTACTAAAACCTGCTCCGGAACATGACGATCATGCAGATATAGTATGTAAAATATCGATCGGTTAAACCGTACGGATTTCTATCCCGAACAAGCAAACAAACTTTGTGTACTAATAATTGTATAGATAGGTACATTTAATATATTATATAATTGTAGAGTAATTATACTCGTAAACACAGTGTAAAATGATGTGTTAATATTGTAAAATTTTTAATACCTATTTTGAAGGGGTATATAGTTACTTAATTCTAATATTTGTAGGTATTAGGGATTTATAATTTTGTATATTATATAATACCTATAATATACACATATTTGTATACTTACCTACAAATATAAAATATAAAATTATATATTATACCAATAAATACTATTTATAATCAATGATTATACCAATCTGCAGGGCCGGCTTAAGGTATATAGGTGAGCTGGGCGCCAGCCTAGAGCGGCACTTTCGTAGGGGCGGTACATTTTTTGTATTTATTTGAAGAAGTGTGAGTAATTATACGTTTTTAAGAAAGTTTAAGAAGGTTCTGGTAGAAATTTTACACGAAATACGCGAATTATTTTTGAAGCGGCAAAATGTGATTTTGCCTAGTGTACTATTTTTACTTAAGCCGGTCCTGCCAATCTGTTTAGATTTAAGACGTCGGGTGTACAATGTACTAAGTAGGTAGGTATATAGATATTTACGACATAGGTAGGTAAATAGATAGGTACATATATATATATATAAAACGTGGTATATTATTTATTTTGATTATTAATACATGGTTTATTATATTTTTTTAAATAGAATATGTAGAATGTAGATAGCTACTATTTTGTACTCGATAATAGATAATAGGCGTGTCGTGTGTGAATATTATTAATTAATATGCTTAAACACCTAATATTTTATGAATTTAACGTTTGTAATTATTTATTTTGATATAATAATGGGTATTTTATAGTGAAGTGCTAATAAATAGTTACAGAATTGTAAATCAAAGTTATTATTAAGAGGCTCAGTCCTATTCAAATATGTTTTTTTTGTATTAAGTATCTATCTATATATCTCGAGATTTACGCTTATCCAACTCTGAAACTTCAAATCAGAATCATTTCTATAAGAAATTCACTGAATTCATTCCAATAGAAATGTACAGCTGGTACCCAGTGTGCACTACGGTGGATTCAACGATTACAAGCGGTAAATCAACCGTATTTATAGTTTATTTTTCACTTGGTTAATATGCACGCAATACACGTTGAATTCACGTAATTAATAAATAATACCTAACCCTTCGTCGATCGACATTCGACTGCACTACTTTTAGGTAGGTATACCATTGTCCATTACTTTAAAATCATAATATTATACGTACGTTATCATATACCTAATAGGGAAATTATTATACAAAGAAATGTTATTAAAATAATTTACTCGGCGTATTATTAAAAATGCGTTGGTTTTATTTATTAAAAAGTAGATAACAATTTTTTTAAATTACTTTTAGCTTTTGAAAGTACTCTTATAAACTTGAGATAAAATGTTTAGTTAAGAACAATATAAAATAGTTAACGTTTATAGAGCCCAACGGTACTTATAAGTACCAGGGGAAAACTTAGTTATTGACCAAAGGTACTTCCAAGTACCATATATAAAACTCGAATTTCTAATTTCAAAAATAAAAAAAAATAAATATATATGTAAGTATCCTTATTTAGGCAATAAAAACATATTTATGCAAGAAACCTGCAAAAATCATTTTATTTCTAGGCTTGGTCAACAAATGGTTAAATTATTTATTTTTGTCAGTGGCGTCATTTGGACCGCGCAGGGTATACATTTAATTTTAAATACACAAATGCATTTAAAATTAAATGTATTAGTAATTTGGCCCACTTTTTTAATATTTAGCTTGTTTTTTTTAAATTTGGATGGCCCGACCTAACGTATAGTTAAAAAAAGTTAAAGAGTTGATGACCTTTTTTTAGTGCTTATTTACATTTTTAAAGAAGTATTTTCAGTATAATATAGTGTTCGAGAAAAATCGATAACCTTTTTTTTTATGCTTATTTACGTGCAATATTTTTAAAAGCAAGTTGTGATCTACATAAAAAATATGCGTATTAAAAAAAATTGAATTGTTTTAATAATATGTATATTGTATAATTATTATACCAAATATATACTTATATATTTACAAAAATATTAATTTTCAGTGCTTATTCAACACACTCTCTCATAGTCTCACGGTATCAGTAGTTTGGAGAGTCAGTTAGGACTTAGATATAATTTATATGTAGCTATATAGTATATATTATATATATACGCATACACTATATTTATAGATAGGTATATTTATTATACATACAGATTATTTCAAATAGCCAAGATTCCTTGACTTATTTATCAGTACGTTGTAACTGAGTTAGTAATACATCTGTTTTTGATGATTAGGTAAACACGTTCAAACCCCAGTTGAGAAAATAAATTTGTTGCAAGATTTATGGCGCAATTATATTGTATTATTACGCCGGCTATTGGATCCATGAATCAAAATATGAAAATAATAATATATCCCGCGTTTTTTTTTCTTTTTTTTTGTAATTTAATAACTTTTTTAATATAATTTTTTTAAATAACTCAATCATTCAGCACTCAATTTGTGTGGAAAAATGAATACATAAATGGCGTTTATGAGTTATACGTCTATTGACTGCATATAAAAATAAACAATAGTTCAATGTTTAATAAACGTAGAAAAACTTAGTAGGTACCTATAATGTGTATATTAAATAAACTATAAATCCACCTTATCGCCAGCACTTAAATAACATAATATATTGAAAGCACCTATAAACAGTCTGAATACGAAATATCCACCGTGTATGTTGAAGATATCAATGTGTATTAAACGCTCAATATAGGTAGGTACTTGATATGCACACTGGGATAGAAATCCTTTTTTAAGTAAGTACCTATATTCTTAATCATACTATACCTATATAATATATACGTTTTATGCAGTAGCAGACTATGAATAAATGTGGCAAAAAAAAAAAAAAGCTGATTTGCAAATATTTAAGTAGATACCAAATAATTACCAAAATATACTCCAAGGTTTGTATTTTCTGTGAGATTTATTAATTTATAACTCTCTTAAAGTTTTAATGCACATACGACATAATAATATAGGTGTATGAGATAAGTACTGCTTAGGTATATTATAAGTGAATAAAATATATACCTATCTAGTGTCCTAGTAAATACATAGTATATACCTAATATTAAATTGTATCTAATATAAAATATTTACCTACATACTTAGTAATATCAGAAGCCAAAGACTACTGGTAATATTAAACATATTTATAATTGCATATTTATTTAATTACGTCAATGATTTTTATTTTCGAATATAGTAATTATTAGAGATCTAAAAAGTTACAGTAGTTTACTAAAATATAAAAAAAAAATGTATACCGTGGATAATGAGCTGAATATTAAAGAAATTCTAAAACCCTTATAAGATTATCTCTGAAATGTTATCATCTACGCATTTTATAATAACTAGGTAATAAGTAGGTAGGTGTATTATAGCCTATACCTAATTATTCTAAAACCACTTAAAAGTTCCTTATTTTTTGTTTCACGTAAACGTGTTTTTGAACAAATATCGTGATTATACAATACTTATTAACTGGCTATTTGACAAGTTAATTTACCTAAATATATTTAAAATGAAACCTATTTTATTAATAATTATAGTATAATATGCCTATAACATAGGTAGGTAGCGTAGATACTAGGTAGGTACCTATAATCGGTTATCAATACTAACTAATAAAATAATACGAGTTACTTCCTAATTAAGATAGTATGCAATAAATAATTTCATAATAATCTGATTGTAACTTACTTAATATTATTATAATTTGTGAGATGTGATATTTCGATTTCTAACAAAATCATATAATAAATATAGGTATAATATATAAAAGTATTTAAGATAAATATTAAATATACCAAATAAAATTTAAATACTACTCAAATACAAAAAAGAAAAAAAATATTTGATTACCAATATTCAAATACCATAAGACTTTTTTTCATATCTTCTATTCAAAAAGTGTAGGTATCTATACAATAATACAATATACATATATGGAAAAACCAATTAGTGTACATTTCAAATTTCTGGCATTATAATTTTCCAATTTATAAAAATGCTTATTAGTTTTCCTTTATGCTTATGGAAACTATTAGGAAAATTTAAAATCAACCTGTTTAATACAATCTAGAGTGAATTTGGTATCAGAAATATCTTTACTCAAAATCTCCTTTCAAAAACTCAACTCCTACACAAAAACGCGTATACATACATATATACATACATACTTACATAAAAAATATACATATGTACTGTATAACTCGGTAACTATGATAAAGTTTATTTTTGAAAGTATAAAAATTTTTCGTGAAGATAGTAGTTTTTCTTTACACTTACAAAAACTACTAGGAAAATCAAAAAAATAAATAAAACATCATTGTAAAACCAATACATTTCCATTACGCTCAGAATCTAAAAGTAGAATATGTATACATTGTTATAGTTATTTTGTAATATAAAACCCACCTAATCATTTTCAACTACGATAATAAAATACAATTTAATTTTACGATTGGCAATGTGTTTATAATATCTATATGGTGGGCGTTAATTTATGTCAAACAAACTGCATTAATAATTTCCAATTTATTAGATTTTGAATAGAACGAGAGGTTAGGTTAGTTTTTTTTTACGATATTTAACATTAAATATACAAATATTGGAAATATAGGTACTTATAAATAATATATAATATTTATTTATTAGTATTTATATATGTAGCTACTGTACCTTATATGTGACTAATGTACATGTTTTTAACAAAAAAGAACAAAACTCTGTCAACCATCTATAGATACGGAATAACTGTAACAGACGGCAACCTTTTAAAGTTTATTTCAACTTAATATATTATACAACTTTTAAATTGTAGTGAAATTATTCTAAGTGATTATTATAAGTATTGTTCATTACGTTAAAAATATAATTAAATTACTTATTCTTTACTTAGGCATACATTATATGTAATTATAATATTGTAAAGAATTACATTGATCGTTACTTTTGTTATTTATTTTTTACATTTCTGAATATTTTTGTAATGGGTATATTGTTTCGTTTATCAAAAAATTATCACAAAGTCTTAAAAAACAACAACAGTTACTTAGAACGATAAATAACAGAATAAATATTAATAAATTAATAAATCCATCCTAGTTCATAATAGAGTAAAAGTACTCTATTTGAGGGGGGGGGGCTACGTCATAATTTTTCAAGATTTAACTTTAAACAACTTATTTATTTTTTTATTATATTTATTTATATCATTATTATTAAGTATAATGTGCTGAATTAACGCTGAAATGATTTAAAAGAATGAATTTTTCTTTAATTTTTTTTTCGATTTGATTCCCGAGTATTTAAGTGTATGGAATGTAGTATTAAAATTAACGAAATTGGAAATTGGTTTTAAAACAATTCTTTAGCCTTAATTTAATGATACAAGATGTCACATTTCTATGATTCGACTTCGTAGGCTTCAACAAATCATACCCGCTTTTCCTTAGATTTATATAGGTACCTACTTTTTTCATTGATATTAGTAAATATTTTTCCGGGTGTTATAAAACGGTTGGTAACCCAAATACATATACAGTATTTATAATACAAAATGTAACTTATTTGTTTACGTATAAATTATACAACTACTAGTTTATAGTTATTGAAATTAGTGTTGGCTATGCGAGACATCCTATGTAAGGGATATGGTTGTAACGGATTTATACGTAAATGCATATATTTATTAGAATATATACTATTAGAAATCTGATAAGAAATATGAACGATTTATATCATTCTTATTAAAATAACATTAATTTTAATTTGCCAATTTTCTACTTATTGATTTATTTTTTTTGCATATTTATATTAATGCATTTATTTTTCAGTGTATTTTAATTTATTACCTAATTAAAAGTTACAGAAACGAATATTTCTTATTGATATTCAATGGATGTGAGATAAAACCAATATTATTATATCGTGCAAATGGATGATTCAATTAGTGTTTCGATCGAAATTACTGCGCCGGCACGTCCGGCGGTGCGGTAAATAGTCGCGGTCGACGGACGTGGCTCTGGTACGGCGAGAGTTGGCCGAGACGGCTTGGCGCGGTTCGTACGTCGAAGAGTGCAAACCGCCGAACGAATTCCTCGTCCCGAACGTTCCGCGGGACTCGCGAGCGGTCACCCAATCGTCGGTCGACGTCGTGTAGTCGGGCCACTCGCCACCGTCGTCGCTCGGGTAACATTCGTCCTGTCCGTCGTCCGCACACGCGGAACCTGCATGGTCGTACCGCGGTCGTGAGCCCCGCGAACTCCGGTTATCCGCTGTCTCGCGCCAAAAATCGGGCACCGCCGCGTCCCTCGTATCGTCGATGTGCACGTACGGGCGACCGGGAACAGCGTACTCGCGCGGCGCCACCATGTTCACTTCCATGCAATTGTCCAAGTATTCGTCGAGCCTCGCACCACCGTTTTCGTCGCTCTGCCTAGTCTGGCGACGCGGTGGCGATGACTGTTGCCGTTGCTGTTGCTGTTGCTGTTGCTGTTGCTGTTGCTGTTGTAAAACATCGGCGTTTATATTAAATAACCGAATTGTTCCGGTCATTGAGAACGAACCGGACTGCGATCCGTCCGTACGGTCGTCGCCCGTACTGCTGATGCGCCGATCGCATTGCCGGACATTCGGCTCGGGCGTGTCGTGCATACATCGCTGGACGAATTCCTCGCCGTTGGGCTCCGAAGGCGTGTCCGGTAACAGGTGGTCGTACGCGTATGGCGGCGACTGGTCAAAAACGTTGTACGCGTCCGACCGGTCGATCATCTGCATATTTATCAGGAGGTTAGGATCTGACACTTCGTATGCAGTTCGCCGGGAGTTCTGTGAATTATTGGGCGGCGGTGGTCGGCCTGCGTTGCCGAGTGACCTACAGGAGGACCGGGACATCCGGTCTGGTCGGACGGGCGTAGACAGCTTGGAATCTTGGTAGTCCTGCATCGGCGGCTCCTGTCTCTTGCAGGCCTGCGGGTTATTATTACGCGCCATGGGGATTGATGACGGTCTGGAGCAGTTCTCCGGGTGGCTGCCGAGGTTTCGGTCCCGGAAAGCCGTCCTCAATGGGGGCAAATTGGGTTCTTCGTTACCCCAAATCGACGTCGGACGTCGGGGACCGTTCATCCCTCGACTGGCAATACGTTGTCTCGGTACACGGTTACATCTCGCGGCAGGATTGTCGCTACCGGCGCTGCACCGCAAATAATAATCACACTCACCGTACGGCAGCCGTTTCTTCTTGTAAATCGACATAGGCTTGGACAATAATTTCAAACATTGGTTTGCCATCGTTCTCCTAAAACATCAGCAGACACCGTTATCTGTACACGGGTACGTAGATAGGGGACCTTGGTGGGCCCCGGCCCAGGCCACATATATATTGCTCTGGCCTTGGGCCCGGTCCGCTCACAAAATTTAATTAAAATTTATAATACAGATACCCTATATTATAATATACCTATCAAATATTATATAATTTTATTATCATTTGGTCAACCACACGATTTTTACTCTTAAATATAGTAAAATATATTATAAGGAGTTATATAAATTGTTAGTTTTCGATATTTTTTGGACCTCCCCCCTCCCCTAAAAGAAGTTTAAAATATGCCACTGATCATACATACAATATACCTACAGTATGCATATTATTATTTATAACGACGACAACCATTAAATGTAGGTACGAGCGCGACTGCCGCAGGATCAGTGGTAAGTCGTACACGATTGCGCCCGTAACGATCATTACAAATTTTACGAGTGTGTTATACATATATTTTTCAATAGTAATATAGTTTTATTGTGGTTTTTTTAATTATTCGTCGTAATAAAACCCGTATTACACCTCAACTCGCTTAAACCAACCGTTACGACACTCTTGATTTGGATTATTTTGTAGACAGGTTTTCAAACAATCATAAAAATAGTAAAATAATTTAATTTTAATTTTAATATTTAGTTATAATAAAATAATTTATATTGTTGAGTCATGTGTATAATTTTCATAATATATGTCTTGTGATTTAATGTTCTTTGTTTTATTATAATCAAAAATACTTCATTGAAAATGTAGATAAGCAACAAAAAAAAAAGGTCATAAACTTTTTTCTGTTTTCCGATATTCCATTAATATGTCCACAAATGGACATAGTCAGATTTAGCCGACTGACGATCCGATTTGGCCGACTTTAGAGGGGGGTTAATTTACTTCCCACTAGTTACGCCCCCAACTATCATACCTATATATCAGGGATGGACAACTGGCGTCCCGTGGGCCGCATCCAGCCCGCCGTCCCTTTTTATCCGGCCCGGATACTATCTTTCGCCATTTTTATCATCAAAAATATTATTACAATTTACTTAAAATATAGTAAAATTGGCTAGGGGTAAATTGTATCTTGGATAAATTTTCAATAATAAAACATATATTAAACTTAGATATTAGTTCTCATAATAAACATAAAATATATATTAATGAATTTGTTTGATATAATAATAAAAAATACAACTTTACATCTGGCTCGCAAGTTTAAAAATTTGGCCCTCTATAGTTACTTTGAGTTGCCCATCCTTGCTATACATAATAATCCGAGTAATAATCTATTTATTAATATAAAATAATAAATTAATATTCAGATAGTCAGATATAAATAAATGTTTAGTGTTGGTTCAGTAGTACAAGCAGTACCTATAACTCGATGAATGAATAATATACCTATACCTACCTATGATAAAGATATAAATCCAGCAGTATTAATAGGTATTATTTGATTGTATTTTTATAATTACCTACTATTGTAGATAACTACAGTTTAAACTTTTTTTTTTCAGATACCTAATATGAAAATTATAAGAACTTACTTAATAAATACTACTTCTAAATACAAGTGTATGTATTTGAGTTAGGTTAGGTTAGGTATATTATAATTGTATTTTTATGGATATTATAATTTTCAAAAGTTAAGTAATAATAATAACTTTAATATACCGTAAATTAATCATTTTAGTAGTAACTTTATAGAACAACATTAATGTTGTGAAACTTTGTAAGGGTTTGGGAGGAGGGGGTTGAAAACAAATTCTAAAATTCGGGATTTACAAATAAATAAATAATAATTTAAATGTTCAAATGTTGTGTGTTAAATTTATGGGTAGGAGCAGTAAGTAATACTTTTGAGAAGGAAAACCTAATCCTTTATTCTCTTGTAGAAAGTTTTTCTTGATATAGTGAACTAAAAATAATCCTTAAATTATGCCGTGATGTTCCTTAAAATTAAGGTTATTGGCCCAAAATTATTGGCCCGCCCAAGAAATACTATAATATTAAACAAACATAAAATCTAATATATTCTAACTAGAGATGTTGATTTTACCCATATAAATTTTACGTAAAATTTACCCTGATCTTAGATTTTATTTTTAGATATATATTTTAAATTTGTACATACGATTTCAATAAGCTAAAATATTTTAAAATTAATACAATAATACTGTAATAATAAATAATAATAATACAAATATACCTACTATTTTAAAAACCATTGTCACATCAACGTTGTTGTTTCGTATACTTGTGAGCTGTCAATAATATTGTGATTTAAATGGTTGGGGTACACATGGACTGGGTTTTCTTACATTTAACGCTACTTATAAAGCTTCTATGCCTTTTTTTTTTATTGAAAACCAGAAGAGATTACGCACATCGGCACATAAAAATAATCGAATTGAGGGGTTATTTGATTTTTAATAATCAGTAAAATTTACCGAGCTCACATCTTTAGTTCTAACACTTCTAACCTTTCTAATAATGTTGGTACTTCAATTTCAATACTAGATTTGACGTCATCACAGGAACGCTGAACCGACAATAGCGAATGTTTGATCAAACCGCACCTTGATTTGTTTTTTTCCGTGTCACATTTGCACAACCTAGTCAAAATCGCACGCTGAACTGCAAACGAGAATAAATAATACAATTGGTAATATAACCAATGCTTGTAATTATTATTTTTCATTTTGAATAATAAACAGTAGGAACATTGACAGGCAGGAGCGCAGGGAGTTTGCAAGTTTTGAGGAAGATGAATGTGAATATATGTTGTACACAAGAAACAAAGAGGAAAGGGGAAAAGCAACGAAAATTGGTGATGGTATAAAATTATATACTCAGAAAGGACTAGTACAAGGAATGGTGTAGGAATGATATTAGATGAAATATAAAAGAAAATGTGGTATAAGTGATTAGGAAAAGTGATAGGGTAGAGGTAATTGTGGAGAGGGTAATATTAGAGGTATTAAATATAGTAAGTCCAAACTGCATATGCTCTAATAGTGAGATATGAGGAAAGCCAGAAAGAAGAGTTCTGAGTTTCTGACAAGAGATGGATAAGGTAATGCAAGGAGTACAAGGCATTGAGGACATTATAATTGATGGGAGTATGAATGGAAATGTAGCCTGTGATAAGATAAGTGCATGGAGAGTATGGATTTGGAGAAAGGAATGAGGCTGGAGAAAAAAATACTTGACTTTGCATCAGCGTATGAATTAGCAATTGTGAACACTTATTTTAGGAAAAGAGAAAAGCTTGACAGATTTTAGAGAAATACAGAGAAAGGAAATAGAAATTGTGTATGTATTTATTGATTTAAAGAAGACTTATGATAGGGTTCCTGGGGAGATTTTGAAGTGGGCATTAATGAAGAAACGATTACCAAGGGTGTATATGAACATTATTGAAGATATGTATGAAGGGACGAATATAAGAATATATGGTTTTTAGGGTCAGAGTGGGATTGCACTAG
Organism: Pemphigus obesinymphae; assembly: GCA_025469235.1. Taxonomy (NCBI): domain Eukaryota; kingdom Metazoa; phylum Arthropoda; class Insecta; order Hemiptera; family Aphididae; genus Pemphigus; species Pemphigus obesinymphae. The sequence continues at coordinate 69,143 of JAIPRL010000261.1, read as the reverse complement.
GGTTCGGCTTTGAGTCCTTACTATATTTTCGTTGGTAATGGATGAAATAATAAAGGATGAGGTACCATGGTGCATACTCTTTTCAGATGATATAGTACTGATGGGAGAATTCTGAAGAAGTGATTGATACACTTGATAAGTGAAAATAAGCTCTTGAAAATAAAGACTAAAGATTTAAAAAAAAACAGAATATATAGAGTATTATTTTGGTAAAAGGGGGAATACAGGGGGAATAGGGAAATTCTAGAAATAAAGTTGAGTGGGGATGTAGTGGGAGAGGTTGAGAGGTTTAAGTATTTTGAGTATGTTGTATAGAAGGATGGTGGTTTCGAAAAGGATATGAAAACAGGATTAAGTGTGGATAGAGAAGTGGAGAGAAGAGTCAGGTGTTTTGTGTGACAAAAGAATCCCTATTAGGTTCAAAGGTAAATTTTATAAGGCAGTGATGAGACCTGTAATGATGTATGGAGCAGAATGTTGGGAAGTAGATAGGAAAATAGAACAGAGAATGAGTGTACCAGAAATGAGGATGTTAAGGTGTATGTAGAGTGGAGTAGAGTAACTAGAGAAGATAAAATAAAGAATGTATATTGTATATATAATAGGTAGTATAAGAGTCACTTTGATAGTTGAAAAAATGAAGGAAAATAGATTAAAATGGACCGGGCATGTATTAAGGAGGGAAGAGACTGGGGCAGAAGTTTAGTAAAGGAAATGTATATAGATGGAAAGAGGGGGAGAGGAAAGCCGAAAAATAGGTGGGTGTGTGATGGAAAGTGATATGAAAAAGGTGGAGGTAAGTGAGGAAGATGCGGAAGATAAGGTTAAGTCGAAGTATAGGACTAGGGTAGCCAACCCCAAATAGTTGGAAGAGTAGGCGAATGTAAAGTAATTGTACGGTTTTTGAAAATACATCAAAAACAACAATCGAAGAATACAATTTAAAATAATGGTTATTTCCTCACAAATTCGAGAATATGGGTTCTAATATTAGTCTGTTTTATGTAGTATTTCTGTCGAAGACTGTTATCCTTTTTGTCGGGTATACTTATATGCCCAAGTATTAAACTAATATTTTTCTTAGTTTCCAATTAAATATCTTAAAATCTCCACCGTTTACTGTATAGGTACAGCTTTTTTTTATATTACTGTTAGAAAAATTAGAAATAATAAAACTGTGCGAATAGAAAAAATGTTATGCTGAAAAAGTTATTTTGTCACTCGTTTTATCTATTAATTTTTTTTCATGTGATGCAAAATATTTTACAAAAATATTCTAAAAGTATCGAAATTAAGTGCATTCTACCGGTGTCTACCATATGCTATTAACTACCGTAACATGTTCTAGTTTTGCAGCGCACCGGATTTCTACCGTTTATCTGAATCACATGTAATTGAACAGAATGCGTCATAGTACACCAGTAAACAACGTGCGGTAGATATACCATATTAGGTATACCTAAGGTGACCATGCGTCCCGTTTTTTTGTATTTCTGTCCCGTTGTCCCCTGGGGAATCTTCGGGACACTAAAATGTCCCGTTTTTAAAATGTAGACAAAAAAATTAATTTTCCGTTGACGATGTATCGTTTCCATTATATATATTTAATTCTTACGTGCGCGTGTGTGTAATGACGGTAAACGGCATCGGAATTGTTCGGTGTGCCTGGATAGATAATAGTAAGACAATAATCAAATATAAAAATTTATGGACGGCCGAAAAAATACAGATTCAAATGTCAGTTTTAAAAGCAATGTTGTTAACAAAAGTTAACTTTAAAATGTCGTTTTACATCTTTCAATTTTACTCTTTCCTAAAGTCATCGCCAGACTTATTAAAGCAAATTTGTTCGAATGAAAAATATACTTAATTTTGTATATAATTATTCTTAAATGAAAAAAATTTTGTTTATAATAAAAATAAGTTACCTACTTATTAATAAATGTAATAAATAAATTAAATTTGTTTATCCTCTAAAAATAAAATACTACATTATTTTGCTAATAATTTTTGAATTAAAAAAAGAAATGTGTTTATAGTAAAAAAAATGATAATTATTTATTTTTTTTTCCCCGTTCTGACTAAAAAAATATATGGTCACCTCAGGTATACCTAAATTGCATAAATATTTTTATATCAACCCGTTTTTATTGTATTATCAAATTATATAATATGTAAATCACAGATATTATTGGACCAATAGATATTTTGTGCAATGTTAATATGCGCGCGTTTATTGATAAATAAATATAATTTTAAATAAAACACGTTGCCGTTACCATTATGGCATTACACAATAGGTAGGATGTAAAATAACACGTAAAACGTAGGTACTTAAATTTTAAAATAACGTTTGATACTAAAATGTTCATAGTGTTGATTGAAAAAGTCATACATTTGGAAAACAAATTCAAAGAACTATATTGTTGGTAGATGTGTCAAAACCAAGGCGTAGGCAAACTTTGCTTAGGAAATGTTTGCTGATTGGAATAATTTAAACAAAGAAGAATAAGGAACAAAAGGGGCGTTCAAGTATTATGTCATCACATTTTTGGCCTTTTTAGACCCCGTCCTCCCCCTTGTCAGCAATTGTCAGTAAATGTCCGACCCCCTTATTTTATTACATCAGCATATGTCTGACGACCCCCCTCTATTAAAAAAATAAAAATTTCCGAATTTTATATGAATTAATTAAAAATAAATGAACAAATTTGTTTCATATTTTGAATTTTATTTTACATATTTTAATAAAAATGAGTACATATTTATGTACAGATTTTTTTTATTACTGCTAACGTCAGCATGGTTCTAACCTACCATTCCCCTTTGCAGCAAAATGTACTTGGATAATCTAAATAATATGTGGTGAAAACTAGAAATAGGACACTCAATAATATTAATGATGTGCAATGTAAAATATTAATTTTACGTATTTATTGTGTTTATATAATATTTGAATTTGCTGCAGCCCGCCGCGCCACATGGTATCAGTTACATAACATACGGTGAAAAAATTGCGGTAACGCGCCGTCTGGCGCACCGGTATAGTGTGACGCGACCCAGTGTTATTATTGAAGTTTAAAATAATTGTAAAAAACCCATGTCTACGACTATTAATATAAAATTATTATTATTAAGCAATGGCTGAATTAGAAAAAAATTAAGGACGGACTCTGCCAGAGTCACTTTGGGCTTAGTTAAATAATCAACGTTCAGAAAAAAGTAAGCCGCGAGAGACTTGGCTCCCACGCCCCTATTTCCAAAGTTTCTCAACCCTGGACAATTTTCAAAATCATTTTTGGATTAGGTGTTATAATATAGCATGAATAGAATTTAAAAACCATAACGTTTCTTTTACATTAACGTTGGGTTACATATTTTGAGAAAGCGCAGTTAAGGCGTTCCTCTTTTAAAATAATTAAACATCTTCCTTTTAATAATTATCCAGGGAACTGTTAATGTAGACCAAATTGTTGGTTTTTATATCATTTTTAAACAAATGTTTATAAATAAATAATGTTTTGAAAATTATATCTTGTTAATTACATGTCAATACATCAATTTATCAGTGCTACTGTAAATAATATATATATATAAATTTAAAGATTCGGACATTATTACCTTCTGGTTTATAACGGTTTTTGGTATAGATTTTCTGTTCACATAAGAAACTATCTACTAGGAAAATCGAAAATTTACATCAACTACAATAAATTTCCTATCAGAAAGCTTATTATAGTCCATTAAACTATTTTTATCTAAATTAAGATGTGAACAAAAACGACTAGATATATAACGGAAATCACCATTCCACTAATAAAATTAAATCTAAACAACTACCTAATAACGGAAATTTATTGGTATCTTATAAGATATGTTTTTAGAAGTTAATTATTCATTTTATCTAAAACCTATTATGCGATAAGACAAAAAATATTCGTTTTCGTAATTTCATTATTTTTCTAAAAAAAATTTTTAAAAATGAATACAGACGCTGCGTTCCTTGATAAATAAATAAGGTGATACGCGCTGTTAAATATGAAATAAATGATTAGTAGCTCCATCCCCCTGCGTCCTCCCAAATTCAACCATTGTTATTAAATATATTTTATTTTAAAAACCATGCTACTAAAAGCAATATAAAAATGTCAAAAACTACTAAATTAATATTTTTTTAAACTTTTAAATGGCTCATTTTTACACCGAAACACTTGAAAAAAAATCATGTAAATCGGCCGATAGAATTTCAGGTACTTATAGAATAGATGTACAAAAAAGATTGTCTCACGTTTTAATAATAACACCTAATAGACATTAATCAATAAATAATACAAAAAAAAAAACATTTTTATATATTAAGAAGAGGTCATGTATTTACTTATTTATTTTTATCAATATTGACTTTTTATGCTATATAAAACGACGCGTTTTAAAGTAAATTGCATTTTGAAAATTTTACAAAACACCATAATATACGATACAACGCTTTCATTCTAAGCCTATCCATGACGTCAGTCATTTTAAGCGTGTTGCTTTTGACTAACGTCTGATAAAAGTGATATTCTTTTTCCGATTTGTCCTCACTTGGCTTCGTCGGCTGACCCGCAGCCGGTTGCGTCTTCTCGGCGGCCGTCCTCGCATCGTTCCATTTATCGTTCGGCATTGTATATTTATATTAGAATGGTTTTCTTTGTCGTTTCACCAGAATTAAAGTATTTTGTACGGGAAAATAATTTTGATAGCTAACACTTAATTTAAAAACTGAGTTAGGTAAATACTAAATAAACAAATTTCCTAAGAGATACTCAAGCTCAGCGTTTGAATAAAATTCATATATTGTATATAATATCATAATTTATAAGCCAGTACATAACGAAAATAAATGTAGAAATACGTATTAACTTACTATAATTTATAATTTTCAATAATTCAAAGTTTTAAATAAAAAAATACCCTCTATCCAGACAGTTGTGACTTCAGACAAGGTTGGAAAAAACCCAACTGGGTTGGGTTAAATTGGATTTTTTTCCATAAAACCCGAAAAAGCCCAATATTACCCTGGGTTTTTTTTAAGAAAATTCTTTGGGTAGGTTTTAATGGCTTTTATTTGAAAAAACCCCATTAAAACCCACTAAAAATGGGTTTTAATGAGCTGTTTTTTTTTAAAAAAAAAAAACCCACTTCAACCCAATAAAAATGTTATTTTTTCCCCCATATTACATACACTGTATTTTTTAAAAAAGATTTACTAATATTTTGGTTTTACTTTTATAATTTATTAGATACTTATAAGCAACCAGTCCTGGTCAAGGTCATTAACATATTAGTATAATTTAATATAATTTGTATTAACTTTGGTAACTATATTAATAATAATACCAATATAATATTATTATTATTACCAAACACATGAATATATCGATAGTTGTATTCATAATTCATTGAATTTTTAATTTTCTAGATAGGAATTTTAATATTTACTACCTATTCGATGAAAAAAATGCAATATACCTATTTTATTTGACCATAATAAAATGTTTTAATTTTTCTAAATTGGTATATTGGGTTTTTTTGGGTGGGTTTTTTTAGGTGGGTTTTTTTGGGCTGGGGTTTTTCAAGCCAACCCTGCTTCAAGGTGGTTATAAGAGCCACGGCACCCCAAACCTAAAATTATCATAAATAGGTAGGTATTTGAATTGTTTAAGGTTTTTTTTAAATACAATTGTATATGTTCGTTGAACTAGATTGTTACTAATTTGATATGCTAAATAAATATTTGAGAATTCTTAAATAAGTTGTCTTATTTTATTTGATTGAACATACTTATATTTAATCAAATGATTGATGCTTTTTGGCAGTGGTGCACAAAGCATCCATCAAGGGAGGCGATTGCCCCTCTTGTCATAGGTAGTGGGTGGGCAGTATATAATATGCCATAAAGATAAAAATATGTTTCATTATATTAATAATAATAATAATAACAATAATATAACTATAAATTATTCAGTATTTACTCGAACCTAACGGACTACAAGATATTTTTTCGATTATTATTGATATCAACCACAATATTATTATTCTAGTGATTATAAATATAATTCTACGTATAAAACTTTGGTCATAAGAATATTGTATTATTATTTATCACAGAACAACATTATTATATATATACACCAAAAACATAAAATTTTGATGTGATATATATTGTAAATATTATTATAAACATAAAATATGTTATAATATAGGTACTCATACTTTGAATTTATATTGAAACAAGCGTGGATCTAAGGAGGAGAAGTACGTGCACCCTCTCCAAAGTCCAATACATATATACGTATAATATATTATATAGACATAATTTTAGATATATACCTACGTAAGTAGGTACCTACTCATAAAATTACTCAACGGAATATGCACCTTCCTTTCCATAAAAAATTTCTGGATCTGCCCCTGGATTACAATTTACAAATGCTATATAAGCAACATATTTTTTCATAATAACCGTGGTAATAATAATAAAAAAAACTATGTATATTTTTATAATAGTCGTGTAAATGTATTGTATTTATAAACAATAAATACTTCAATAATACTTTCTTACCAAAACCAAAAGCTAATGTAAAGACAATATCTAGGTAGGTACTTTAAAACAACAAAATCAAAAAATTTCAAATTGTGACAACTCCAAAGAATTATTTTCGAAGTTATTACAATTTGAAATTTGAATTACAATTTTTTTATTTCACAAAATAATCTTAACACTTATGACTAATAAAAATTATGTAGCTGAAACATATAGTTAATTTAAAATATATAATATTAACATAACACAGTAATTGATAAAAATCACACAAAGCGATCGTACGTATGGTGTTTTCGACTAACAATTTGGCGTGATCCAATCTCCATCTCTGAATCTCAAATCTCTAGGTATTAGATAAGTAGGTAGGAACTCTTGGGCTGCAAAGAATGAGCATTCTCTCAAACTATTATTAATTCAAAATAAAATTGTCAAAAAATAATAAATAATTTAAAAACAGTAGGTAGATATAAGGTATTTTTCCACCTAAATTCAAGGAATACACTCATTTTAGTCGTGGGCACGAAAAATGAACACTGCACAACCCATTATATTGTTCATATCCGTAGTGACCAAACTGCCGATTGGTGTTGAACGGTTAGTGCCAACAACTATATAGGTATAGCTACTACCTATCTGTACAAGTATCTTTTATACTCGGATATTATTTCGTTCGTCTGTTCACATATTTATTATTAAAATATTAGTTATTGCGATTTCTGGTTCAAATTTATAACGAAAATATTTTTACATTTTGCGCACCACGATAATGGCGCCCGGGGCAAGTGCCCTGTTTCGCCCCTCACCCCTCCCCCTCCACTAGATCCGGCACTGAGTAGGTAGGTACTAGCAGGTAACTATAATCACGATCCATAGAGCGTAGGTATACAAAACGTTTTCAAAATCCAAATAGTAAACCACCGTAAGCAAAATAAAAACTACAAAACAAGAATCAAGATTATCTAAACATGGGTAATTAAAATCAAAATCTAATAAATAAAATAAAATAATAAAAATCGGTGTTGAAAGTCAAAATTGAAACTACGCTATTTCAAATTAAAAATATAAAATACTGGTAGGTATTTAAAGTCAAAACCAATAACTAACATTTTAATAACCGGTATAACAAAATCGTAATCAAAATATTTTGCAACCGGTATTTTAAATCGAAATCAAAACCAAAATATTTTTAAGGTTTCAAGCCCTACATAAAATCAATTACTTAGGTACTTAATATTTTATGTATATTCGATTTGAAAATGTTATATAGTATATAGCCTTTTTCAATTTGTAAAATGACTAAAAACGCTGTTTTAAAATGTTTTTATTAACAAAATTAATATGTTTTTTTCTGACTTTTTATACGTGTTTTAAACAAATCATAACAACCCTGCTTGGATCGGATGACACCATTCGTACGATTAGCCAACATGTACGTGAAGACTGTTTACATTGTCAGAAATCCACCAGTGTATAACGAACGTGGCTACTCGGATAAATGTAAACGGGCCTTATTAAACTCCACGCATGTCCGACACAACTTGATTTTTTTTTTTGATTTTTTTTTTTTGGAACCCCAATTTTCGACACTGGATTCGGATAGATTATTTTTAATGTGTAAAATATAAAATGTATTTTTAAATTGAAACTGTTGTAACTTAGTCAATTTTGAATTTAGAATTATAGTTCATACATAATAATTACCATGACAAAATAAATAGGTATGTCAGCAACATTATGATACGCAAATCTCTGTGAAGTATCCCCACTTTTTACCGTATATTAAGTTCTCCGCCTCTCATTGATTATTATATAATATCAAGCATACATTTCCCAGCTATCACTACACAGAATTGAATGAAAAGCGGAGAACCTAATATATGGGAAAAAGGGGGGAATGCACATATCGGACTACAATTCGTATTGTTGCTGACATACCTATCTATTTTCATATGATAATTAAGGTGTCCTATAAAATAGTCGAAAATATTACAGCCGAAAATATTATATTCGAAAATAATGTACCTGAAAATTTTAGTCAAAAATAAATTTGTCGAACCGTATTTTTGCCGATAATCAATTAGACGAAAAAGTTTAAATATTGCACTGTTATCACTACTTGAAACAAGTAAACAACAACAAATCAATAAATTATGCGGTCTGCCAGCAATTTTTGATAAGAAAATTCATTGGTTTCCAAAAATCTGTATATTATGCTGCTTACTCAACTCCTGAAAATATATTTCTATTCATGCTACTATTTTAAAATAAACTTGAACACTTGTGATTGTTTATACTATATATTATAAGCCCAAAGTCACAAAAATAATACACTTTTTCTTACGTATACGTATTTTAACAACTATTTTGTCATATTCTTATATATTCTTTCGGGTATAAACTGTATAATATGTATATACCTATAATGTAACGTCTGACGGATATAGGTAGTTGTTGAAATACGTATACGCAAGAAAAATTTTATTCTTTTTGTGATTTTAGGTTTAGTATAATAGTATGTTTCAATTGTTAAAAAATATTGATAACATACAATTTGATTGTGTATTGCCCAATGTTGGGTAGTAACGTAACGGACGTTACTCGTTACTACAAATGAACTTCGGTCCGTAACATAGATTAAAATATATACCTGTTAAAAATTATAATTTTAAAATCGTATTAATTTTATTTATACCTACTACCTATGTAGTTAGAATCTAAAAGTCTAATTTATTATAACCGTCGAGTCACCATCACGACTCACGAGTTGGACGAAAATTTTTTTATAATTTTTATAATATTTAGGGCGAGAATTCGTAATTCGAAAAAAGCCACGATTAAAACCTGGGAAAGAAATATGTCAAACAATCTTGAGATTTTAACAGAATTAAAATCGGATCAGCCAATGTTTCACAATTTTGTCACTACGAAAGCATTTTTTTTGTTCAAAAAGTAATTATACATAGATGATATATATTATATATATTACATAGATTTATGTAGATATTGCCTACATTCAACCCTTTAGAAACACCCCGGTTTTATTTATATTTATTAAGTATGAATTTTTATTAGAATTCTAGATATATTATAAGAAAATGAATTGTAAATGTACCATTTCCCCTACAGTCATTGGTATAATTAAGTTCAAATTTAAAAATATGTACTACGGAAAATCAGAAAAATTAACCATTGTAATTATGTATTAGTAACTACCGTCTATGGATGGATACGACGGTGATATAAGATGTTTAAAATAGATCTATTTTAATATAGACTGATTTTTTTTTTTATTATTCATATAATTTTATTAGTTTCATAATAATATTATTAAGTATATTTTAAAATAATACATTATATTTTATCTATATATATAAAAAATTAGGTGTTAATGTATATTTATTAAGAGGACACCACACAACTGATTTTTAAAGGGTTTTATATAGGTAATTTTTGTGAAATTTAAAAAGAAATGAAAATCCATCAAATTAAAAATGTTTGATTATTATATTTTTAGAGTACCTACTTTAAATATAATCTTGTATCAATATCATTTTTAATTGTCGTATAATTACGATATTTGTTAAAAAAATATGTTTACGCATTTTCATTTTTAGCAACTTGAGAATATTGTATAGAAAGATGAAATAAAAAATAAATTATAAAGAACAATATTTTCTAGCGACTGATGGAGTAAATTTTTTTTAATGTATGCATTTTTAAGCCTTTAATGAGTTGCTCGAAAAATTAAAAAATTGATGTTTTAACAGCTCAAAAAACATGTATAATTGAAAATATAAAAATTTGGGTCTATCAGTCGCTAGATAATGTTATTAGCTACAATTCATATATCTAACATGTTTGTAAGTTGATAAAAATGAAAAATGCTCAAGCAAGTTGTTCATTAAAAAATTGTTAGTGTGGCGCTTTCTTAAGACAAAATTGAATAAGGTTTAACGGTTCAAGGGACGCTTTTTTTTTGCATAAGCTTTAGTCCCCCTTGTAATTATTTTTCACTTTAATCACTGTTAATTGTTAAGCACTAGATATAGTAGCTAAATATGCTCCACTGAGAATCGTTTTATCAAATACGATAATTTATCAATTTATCATCATAAAGATTCAATGACGTAGTCTTAAACAAATTATTGGGTAGTACACGGTGTAACTCAGCGCCAACCACCTTGCATTATCCAGTCCCCGGCTTTATATGTATTCGAGAATTTTTGAGGGGTTATGCATAGGCAATTTTCCTGTGAACGGCCTTGTGTGAGTATCAATTTATATTAATGTGTAATAAAGTAACTAAAAATGTTAAAAAAAAATTATGAATTTTTACCATGGTGGGTGGGAAATGATTCTATAATCGCTCCCGCGCTAAAATTAATTTTTCTCATGTTTTGGATGTCGTAAAAATTCTGAGATTGATCATACAAATTAATACAAATAAAGTAAAAAATAATTGTGTGAAAAAAATTCAAGAATTGTGATTTTTCAAGATGAGGGAGGAGCTGGAGAAACGTTTCTATAGCCTTCCCACACTAAAATTAACTTTTCTCGTGATTCCCGTGCCATACAAATTGCAGCATTGGTCGTACAATTTCATACAAATTGCGTACGTAATATTGGGGGAAAATATAAATTTACAAAATCCAATTGGGGGGGGGGATGTATGTCAGTGTTGGGAATAAATAACCACAAATTTATTTAGTTAAAGATAAAAGATAAATTGATTTTTATCTAGATAAAAGTTATACTAATAAGATAGTATTTTAATTCTAAAACATTTTTTTTTTCTAATATTTTCAAGATGTTTTATTAAAATTAATAAGCCAATATAATATATAATAGATAACAATTCATTTATTCGTTTATTTTACATATAACGACATATTTTAAAATATAAAATTATATTATTAATTAATGAATTAATAATACAATTATAATAAACTATAATTGGTTTATTATTCAGTTTTGAAAAAAAAAAAAAAAAAAAAACATCACATGAGGCTAAATTTAAACTTTGTGGAGGATGTAGAATCACTTGAAAGCCCTGCGTTGTAATTGCGTCCATTGCGGCAAGCACAACATTGGGTTTTTGTAATTGTATAATTATAATAAAAAATTGTTTTAAAAATACAAAAATAATTATTTTTATACTTTCGATAATGAGCTGAATGTTTATAAAATTGGAAATACCCGATGATATTATCCCTGAAATATTGTCACCTATATATATTTTATAATAGCTGTTGTTTATTTATGTAGATACTAGATAGGTAGGTACTTTAAAATCGCTTTAAAGTGCATTTTTGTTTGTTTTGCATAAACATGTTTATTTAAAACAACTATTGTGATTACTAGATTACCTAACAATAAACGTGTTACCTACTTACACGAGGCTATTTATGATTTACTTTTAGTGCATTAAACATGAAGTAAGTTTCATGCAACTAATTATATGGCCACGCAGCCCCTCTCGGTCGTGCTTATCATACGATTAACAATATTAAAAAGTAGATTTATTTTATAACTTTACTATAGGTAACTATAAATAGTTAATAATATATAAATATGTACTTCAACGATTTTCAATCTGAATTTGTATAGAAAATAGAAAAACTGGTTATTCTATAAAATGTTTTATAAGCAGTACCTAGTTAATAAATGAAAAAACTCGATTCCACAAAATATATACCAGTCGTTATTTTGTACTGAAGATGATAAAACATCGTTATTGAAATATGTATGTACAAAATAAATGTAGGTACCATACTATATAGTCTATACTATTTTTTTTTTTTTTTGCTTATTTTATACTTTGAAGAGAAGTATTATATAAATATTTTTACATTTTCACCCCCTCCCCCCAATCTTTCTTCGGGACAGCCCTGTATATCATAAACATAAGCAGTTTAAGTAGGTAGGTATATTAAATTAAGTACCTATGAAGTATAAAAAAAAACATTTAGTCAATTTTAATGTATAAAAGTAAAATAATGGATTGAATAATTTGACGGTACATAATATCTGTCATATAGGTATACTTTTTAGATAGGAATGGTGTAGGATATTTCAGGTAAAAATCTTTTTAATTAGAAATGTATTGTAGTTGGTAATTAAAAAAAGGTAAATTTTCGATTTTCTATGTAGGCAGATAACCAAACGAAAATGACCTATAGTAACCGAAAATTGTAATAAGTCTTTTGTGATCTTCGATCAGAATCGTTATGTCAAGCAAAGAAAAAAATGTTCATTGCTTTTAAATTCAATACGACAATACATGCACGACCAGTAAATAAGTAGGTACCTATCCTATCCGATGAGCCAAATTCTTCTACCCTCTACTGATGGATTTTATTTTTATTTTTTAATAGTTTTTGATCGTTCAGATATTATTTTATAATCAATATTTTTCTTGATGATGGATTTTAATCTGTAATATTGCTCTGAGGGAGGATCCCTTATACATCCCTCACGTTATTAACACTCTACTGATATGAACAACATGAATCTAATAAATTGCTCGCTTCGTGCCACTATATTATAGTATGTTCTACGTACCTATACAGGTTGTACAGTTTTTATACATATTTTAATTTAACTTCAGATTCTAAGCGTAGCCAGAAATGTATAGGTGTTGGCTGATTTGGGATGCAAAATCACACACGTGCACCTTCGGTATAGGCGCTCATTTTATTAAAACAAAAATATAGCAGTCAAATATTTAAAAATAATTTGGATTTAAAATGTTCACACTTTGGTATATACTCGACTACATTAGTAAGTAAATAGAGAATAAGAATTATTTTTAATACAACAATAAAAAAATTATATTATTATTTAGCTATTAGGTAGGTATAGGTAGGTACTTATTCTATAAACGCGTTTTTAAAAACTAATGTAATTATTTATCACTAAATATATTGGATCATATTTATAAAAAAAAATACGATTTAAAATTGTTAATACATTAAAATATGACAATATGTAAATACCATCTACCTATCACTTTAAAATAATTTGCCATATTATTAATAAATACAATTACGTATAAACAAGTAGGTAACAGAACATTAAACATAATAATACTGTTCATTCGTCAAGGTTTAATAAAATTCAAATTAAATATAAAAACCTAATTTCTATAAAATAATTTTATAAGTTATTCAATTCTATTAAAAATATAATAAAATAGTTCTGTTGTCAGCAAAAAAAAAAAAGCAAAAAATTGGTTGGGCTTGGCCGGGATTTGAACCCGGGACCTCTCGCACCCTAAGCGAAAATCATACCCCTAGACCACCAAGCCACATGTGGAATTCAACTAAATAATATGTTCTTCAAACTATCACTTACGTTTAAATATTTAAACATAGATATTTTTGTAGGTAGGTATCTACAAATATATGTAAAATACAAATAATATTAAGAAAGTTGAATATTTTTAATAATAATTAGTATCATCAATAGGTATTAAATTCAACAATTTATCCAATAATAATAAATTATCGTTGGTGTTTAATCAGTATAAGTATTGTATAATACAATTAAATCCTTACCTATACTATTCATATTGAATTTTTTTAAATTTTATTTAATTCCAACATACCTTTAATTATTATGTAACATGGACATTTATAAAAAATATAGTTAATATTATTATTATAGTGTATTGTTGTTTAAATTTATAGGAAATTAACATTACCTACCTAAATTTTCCAATTTTTATAATGGAAAAATAAATGTTTTAATGTAGGTACATATAGCCTATAATAACCTATAAACAATTTTTTTTTTCTGTCAGCTATGTCTTTTTTTTTACTGTAATTAACATAAACATTTTTTGAAAATTACTAATAGACTAGGTACCTATATACCTAGGTAGTATATAATCTACATGGTAAGTATACCCAATGAAAATAGTAGTGGATAATTTTTTTTTTTTTTTATATTATATTTTGTTACTGCAAACATTTAAAAGTTGAAAAATGTGGCCTTTATTTATGTTAAGTGGAGGAGGATGTACCTATATTAAACATACATTATTATATTATTAAAGCTTATGCCCAGACTTGAGTAATATTCTGAATACTTTTTAAAAGTATTTTATTTCTGGAATAAAAAATGTAATTTTAAGGTTCCAATTACCTATATATTTAAAATTAATTTTTTTAGTATGTTTCCGTTAGACTCAAATTTAAATGGTTCACTCAGAATATAAAATTGGATATTATTTACATTGGAGTCTAACAGAAACAGGTGTAGGTAGGTACTAAAAAAATCATTTCAAAATATATATAGGTAGGTACCTATAATATACCTACCTATATAACTATTTATGTTAAATTAAACAATAATATAATCACTACTTAATATTTTCACTATTTAAATTTAACACATAGGATTAAATAAGAAAAAATATTTGGATTATTTATCGTGGACCGGTCTAATTTATTGATTTATAGCTGATTCGCTATAAAATGTCCTGTAGTGGTCCAGTAAACTTGGTGAAAAATGAGAATATATTAAACACACCCATACACCTCAGCGAATGCCGAATTGTAAACCCATCTGACATATAATTACCGAAAAAAAACCAACAAAAGTTCCAGATTACTCGTCGCAGATTTAGCACCTTATAAGAATACTTATCACTCGACTGATTTACAGCCAAATTCAAAAAACATTTCAAATTTATTTTAAAATTGGTAAATATAATAATCTACCATTACAAATGTGATCTCAAAATTTAGTGCTTCTTAGTTTAATATTACGACTGTAATATGAAAGCAGGAGAATTCTTCTGATTCGGCTCTACACTTTTCAGATTTATGCATTTAGCGGCAAATCAGCCGATGATAAGTATTCTTATAAGGTGCTAAATTTGCGACAAGTAATCGGGAACTTTTTTTTTCAGCAAGTATATGTCGGTTAGATTTACAACTCTGTAAGTAGGTATATGGATGTGTTTAAAATATTCTCACCAAGTTTTAACTCTATTGAACCACTATAAGATATTAACTAATAACCATTATAACCAATCAGCTAAAGTATATCAGTTAATTAGGCAGCAATATTTTTTGTGAAGTATTCCAAGTACTTTGGGAATACCATTATTATGAATAATGTACAAATTTTTAATAAATGTTGTGAATACTTTTTTTGGAAGTATTCAAAATAGGTACCTACTTTTAAAAAGTATTTTGCTCGAATTTGTTTATACATACACAGTCATACCTAGTATATTTTAAATACCTACTGGAAAGTGTGCCCTTTCCAAACAGTGTTTTGGTATGGTGAATGGTAAACATGTTATAATAATGAAAAATGACTTTTAAATTAGGTATCTATGTATAATTAATAAAAATGAATAAATATCTGATAAAAAATTATAAATTTTAAATATTATTTTTATTCTAATTGCAGGTCATTTTTCAATTTTTCTAGTAGTTTTATTTAAAATAACACCAGACTAGAAAAGTACACCAAATATTTACTATAGAATTACAGTAATTAATAATTATAAATACAATTAAAATATTTTATTATATGTTTGAAGACTTTTCTGTTATTTCAAATATATTGAAATTTGTTTTATTTATGTAGGTAGGTATGTATTTTCCCTAAAAACAATTTTAAAAATTCATACCTACTATCAATTATTATTAGACGAGGAAATAAGTAAAATATTGACTTGTAGTACACACAAAGGAATTTATTAAGTCAAATATTTTGCAAATCAACTTGTGGATCAATTTTAAAATATGGTTGAAAAAGTGTTTTTAAGAATTTTTTCCATTTTTGCATTTTTTTTTAGATAATATCATAATTATAAGTACTACTGATGAGTAGGATAATTATAAATAGGGCGATTATTTTAAGGTCATCTAATTGTCTCTGTGAATATTCATTTTTTTTTTTTTTACAAAGATGGATATCCATAGAGAAAACTAAGTTAAAGACTTATTGTGTATATATAAAATGATAAGGAGATAATGTACAAGTAGGTACATATTGTTTTAATATTATAACTTAGTACTTAAACTATTGATGGAAACAAAATATATAAGAAGACAAAGATTATTGATTGATTATTTTCATTAAATTAAATATAAATTAAAATTGTATTTTGAATTATATAAACATATATGTAATATTATAATGTATATTTAATAATTAATAACATAAGAAAATGACTATGATTTTCTTATTAGTAAATTCTTAATAATCTAATCTTATCTTAAGAATACAATCTAAGGAACTTTTATAAATTCCTTGTCAATTTATTTTTATTAATATGGTTTATATTGCTAATCCACATTTTCTCTCTGCTTTGATGGAGGCAACAACTTTTTAATTGTAGTCCAATCATCAAGTATTTCATGTTCTTTAAGCATATAGACAACACATGGTCCAGAAGTTAAAACGGCTACTTTACGCTTGGGTTGTGCATGTCCATAAGGGCATCGACCGCGTCCACAACCACTACGTCTTAAACTACGACCCAACCAGAATGTAGCATCTATTTCAACTTTTTTACGATCCTCTTCTAATTGTTCAATTTTTTCTTCTATATCAGCTTTTATAGTATCATATAACATTTCTTTATTATTCTGAAAAAATAAATAAATTTTTTATAATATTGGGACATTATATAGGTTTTAAATTTCTATCAGAGCATAAAACCGTATTAAAAAAAGTGATAATCGGTTTCATCAGACGTAAAAAAATATTTTAAAACAAATAACCAACCAATTTCAAGCAGTTTCTTAGTGACATGTTTATTGACAAATGGTTCTTCGAAAATTGTAAAAATCATAAGTTACTAATAATAGTTGTCTAATTTTTAGAATAATCAGTTACATTATGAAACTAAAAACCTTTATCGTTAGATAAATAAAAAATAATTGTAATAATTTTTTATGCTATAAATAGATCAATTGACAATAAATGACAATAATTTAATAAAACACATGCATTTTGGTTAATTGAATAGCAATATAGCATGATAGGTTAGACATAACAAATAACATTGAGCAAATTTTTATTTATTAATTAGTATTTGATTATACTAGCAACCAGCATTTGGTATTTATCATCCAAATGTAAATTGACTACTATATACAACCTGTATTTTTTTTAATGGAAACTCCTACTTAAGAATCAAGTTCGGATTAAAAAATTTTTTACCTTTTAAACTAGGTTCTAAGCCCAAAATTGAAAACCAACCATTATTTTTTTGATCATTTTTTAACCTGTCATTGGTACACATGTAAGTGAACCGCTCACAAAAATAATATTTCAAAAGTCAATCATATAAATGTTGTTGAATTAATCTGATATTATTAATACCTTCAAATGATATGTTTACAAATATTTACAGAGATAAGTTATAGCCCTAGTTATTATTCCCGCATAGTTATCGTTTTATAAAGTTGACAGTACCGATAAAGTGAGCGTTGCGCTAACATTCTACTAACAGGGCAATATTTTTAGCACTGCTGCCCCAGCAAAATATTTTAACTTTTATGAATACTATATGATATATAAGTAGTTATTGTTTGTATAAAATAATTTTGTAGAACAAATGTGTGATATGTTGTACGCCAATATGTAAGGAGCACACGACGAGTACATGCGTATCTTGCCTTAATGAAACAAATACATCAGAAAGTGAATAAGTGAATGTACCTAATAATAGACAAGAAGATTATAAGTTAAAGATTATTCATTATAAAATATAATAGAAGTTGATAAATTGAATTGAATTTTTCATTTATATTGAACTTGTAATTAATTTGTATTACTTTGTATTTAATAAGTTTTTTAGAAATAAAATTTCAGTTTATTATTATTATTTGATAAATTATTAATAGTAGGTACATACAAAATATAATTTACATTTTTAATAAAGGGTAAAAATATACATATTTCTATGTACAACTGGACGTTCTAAGTTGATTGAACATTAAATAACTATATAAAAATAACATGTGAGCGCATCGCTCACAGTGTAGCAATGACGTTAGGAAACATATGTATACCAACGATGGGTTAAGGTAACACTAAATATTTTGGCCGGATGATCTTGTATTAAAATTACTTTTTGAGAAGGCCTAAAAGGTAATGAAATACATATTTTATGAAATTTTCAAATTTTTAACTCTTGTGTGTGCATACGCACTATAATTTGTATTTTATTAAATAGTAACACCTAATTTTAGCATTAAATTTGGATTAAACAATTTTTTCAAGTCATTTTGATCTTTTAAACTAGTTTCTAAACTCAAAATTGACTAAATAACGGTAATTTAAAATTTTAACAAGAAACCATTATTTTTTTATTATTTTTTGAGGTATTATTTGAAATGACTGTTATTTAGTTAATGTTGGATTTAGAACCTAGTTTAAAAGGTCAATATTACTTGAAAATATTGTTTAATCCGAATCTGATGCTAAAAGTAGGTATTGCCGTTTAAAAAAATAGAAGTTATAATGTGCACGCGTGTACCGTAAGAGATAAAATTTGAAAAATTCACAAAATGTGTATTTCAGTACCCCCTAGGCCTCCTAAAAAATTAATTTCGATATAAGGTCATCTAGCAGAAATATTTAGGGTTACCATAAAAGATGATCACACTGTATAGTATAAATATTAGGGACTAACTAGCCACATCAACAATTTTCCATACATAATATATGCTTTGGAAGATGTGCGTTTCTAAAAAACTAAATGGTTTAAGAATTACAGATTGTAAGATTATTCAAATTTTTACGTGGACAGGATAATATTCGATAAAGTTTTTATTAGTTGAGTTGTAACTTTTAATAGAAGAAATTCAGGAGAATTCCGTCTTCTTACTAGATTTCTAATATCTTTATTACGAATTATACAAGTAAAAATTATTATTATTTTACTATTATATTTTTAAAAAGATTACCATATAGTTTTCTAAAAAAGTGATTTTTCCAAGACATGTTTTACATAATTTTAAAGGAGTTGCATATTTTTCTATATGCTTCAATTTATAGCAGACTACTGTAGAAATCTATTA
The DNA here is from genome assembly GCA_025469235.1 of Pemphigus obesinymphae. Lineage (NCBI taxonomy): Eukaryota > Metazoa > Arthropoda > Insecta > Hemiptera > Aphididae > Pemphigus > Pemphigus obesinymphae. The sequence continues at coordinate 49,505 of JAIPRL010000261.1, read as the reverse complement.
TACATAATGATTAGTTTAAAAAATGAAAATTGCATACTTTTGAATATTTTGTCAATTTTATAAAAAAATTCATATATTTTTTGCATATTCAATATTTTGTAATCTTTGTTATTTACATATTTTATATTCAATAAAAATAAAAAATCCAATAATATATTTTTAGTAGTCATCAACTATAATAACTATAATTAACAATAATATATGCACGATGCATATTTTATAATCTTTATCGCTTAAATATACTATAAATCATAATTCATATCATCTTCTGTTCTGTAGAATGAGTATTAATGCTGTTTTACATTTTTTTATGCATATTTTGTCACTTCTGATCACTAGTTATTAATTATACTTTTATTAAAAATACTTTAAATTATCTAGTTAAGCGGTTCCCAACCTGTGCACCGCGAGCTTATTTCAGGGGCACAGCGGCTCATCCGGGAATGAAAATAAATATTTACAATTTATTGTAGTTAAAAAAAAATATTGTTTTACGTATAAAATTACTTGGTACACTCGATATATTTAATACAGTGTTTCTAATCGGTATCTGTATCGATTAAGATAAATTACATAGGCCGAATAAATTCAGATAACATTATACACGCACGACTTCTTTGAATTGGCGACGTTCATTAAATTTAATCATATCACTCGTACTTTCAGTCTGTGATCGACATTTTACGCGTTTACACGTATTTTCGTAAAGAACTATTTTTTTCTGCTGAAACTATGAATGACGTGACTTAGCTTTGTCAGCTATTGTACTTGGCAGATATTTTTAACAAAATGAACGAATTAAGTCTTTCTTTACAAGGAAGAACTTTGACAATTTTTGATGCGAGCTCCAGAGTATGTGCATTGAAAAGAAAAATAGATTATTGGTCAGAGTGCATTTCTAAAAGAGAGCTGGAGTGTTTTCCAATAATGCAGGCCTTTTTGGAGGAAAACAATTGCAAGCTTTCATTAGCATTATTAACGAGATTTCTGAACATCTCAAACAACTAAAAAATTAATTTAATAAATATTTTCCTACAGATCGAGAGGTGTTTTTAAAAAATCGTGAATGGGTAGTTAATCCATTTTCAGTCTGTGGAAAACCATCAAGCTTGTCTTCAATCGAATATGAGAGTTTGATCGATATTACTTCAGATTCAACATTTCAATCCACCTTCAGTAGCAATTCTTACGTTGAATTTTGGTTAAATTTGAAAAATACAAGTTTTGAAGATTTGAGTCAAAAAGCAATAACAATACTCCTACCTTTTACTACCACTTATTTATGTGAGACAGGATTTTCAGCCTATACGGCTACTAAAACTAAATACCAGAACCGTCTTAATGTAGAACCTGACCTTCGTATCCAACTGTCACAAATTGAACCCGATATTGCCAAACTTTCAAAAAATAAGCAGCCACAAAAATCTCATTAATTTTTAACTTTTAAAGCAGTATTTTTTTCAAACATAATTTTGTAATTTGTTTTTAATATGTACAATAAAATTATTTAAATCGGTCAACAATGAAAACAAGTGTTCATTTTTATCATGTTTTTCATGATATTCACAGAGGGGCACCTAACTAAATTTGGACCAACAAAAGGGCACCGCCAACTAAAAAGGTTGGGAACCGCTGATCTAGTTGTTTTAAAATATATTAAATGATGTATTAGAAATATCAAAGATGTTTCATCCTACATTTATAAAAGATTTAACATTACAATTAATAAATATTAAATTATTTTTATTTTCTTTAAAGGAGAAGTTTAACAGTTTTTTTTTTTTCTAAACACATACCTATTAGATAATTATTAATTAGTTTTTGCTTAATATTATCAGTATTGTCATAAAACAGTTACCGCAATATATTAATACACAGAATATAATTTTTAATTATTGGTAATAAAACAATCACTAATTAAAATTGGTTAAAATTTCTAAAAAAAAAAAAAATAAAAATGTATTTTACAGGTTTTTGGAAAAAACTGATTTTATATCCTGATTTTTATACTTAAAATAACCGATTTGTTTTTTTCTTTAAAAATCTAGCTCTTTTAAAAAAAATAACAAAATACAAATTTGTAAATCTCTATTTCATAATAAATAAAATTACATTTAAAGATGGTTATTTAATATTACCTCAAAATTTTGTTTTATTGTTTGTTTTTCTGATTCATATTTATGTTTTGAATTTACTAATTTAAATTGTTTCAAAACAGAAGCTACGTTAAGTCGAGATTCCATTTCATCCTTTAATTTTTGTAAAGCTTCACTATAATCATTAGCTATACCTGAACTAACTTCAGCCAACTCAGTTTTAAGTCGATCTATCCTCTCTTTATATAACCTAAAAAAAAAAAAAAAATGTTAAATATAAATAAAATTATTTAAAAATATGGAAGTATATATTTTAAATTAATGTTACTAACATTTCTTTTAAGATACAAAATTCACTTTGAATTTGTTGTATTTTTTCTTCACATAACTTCCGTTCTCTTTCGATCTCATCTTCATCTAATTAAAAAATGTAAAATAAGAAAAATGCAAATAAGATTAAAACTCAAAAATTTTATTCTGAATGACATTTACCATAATTGTTATCTGTGTCAGAGTCACTGCTGAGCGAACTACTAGACTTGGAAGATTTACTAGAATAAGATTCAAATATTTTAGAAAGTTTTCTCTTTTTGTATGAGATACCAACATTTTTTTCAATAACTGTAGACACAGCTTTACTTTCTGTATCATCTGATTCATTTTCTTCATGTTTATCGGAAGATTTATTAGATGATTCTGATATTATAGAAAGTTGTCTCTTTTTGTATGAGATACCAAAACTTTTTTCAATAACTGTAGACATAGCCTTACTTTCTGTATTATCTGATACATTTTCTTCGTGTTTATCAGATATATTTGGAATAGAACAAGTAATAATTTTTGAATTATCACTATTAAAATAAATAATAATTAGTGATGTTCATTTGTTTTAATCAAATAGTTGTTTATTAAGCATAAAATGTTAATTTTCAATACAATTTATTATATAATAATATATTAATCTAGAATCTACAATTACTATTGTATAATTCATAAAATAATTTAATATAATACCTATATATGATTTTAATTCTAGATAAAACTTGTAAGGAATGCTTATTATAAAATGAAAAAAAAATTGATTTGTCAAATAATACATTTTTAGAAATAGTTTGTATCGTCCCGCCATCATATTAGAAAAAATGTATCGCCCATTGCTAAACTTTTAATCTAGAATTTAAAGGAAATTTTAAGTAACAATATTTAGGTGATTTTAGTGCAATCCTTGAACCTTGTAACTTGATGTCATTGATGATACATGACATATATTACAGAAAATGTTGAAAAAATTGACAATAAAATAAAATATACTCAAAAATATAATTATTATTCATTATTTTTATCTTAAAACTTATTTTAGTTTATTAATAATATGACACAATGTATGAAAATATTATTCTAAGCAATACCTAATCGTCAAATTGACAAAATAATGAAATTAAAAATTGGTTATTTGCAAATTAAATATTGCTACTTTATTAATTGCATTTGTTTTGAATATTTGAAATTTATAGTTTATATTAGGTACTCATTGTATTTTAAGATTTATTTTATTTGTATTATAAATATTATTATGTACCTATTATGTTATAACATAAATATATAATATAATTTATAAAATCTTATTAGTTGGTCCTTATATAGGTAGTAATTAATTTATTCTATATTATAATTATTATTTAACAATCCATAAAAATTGCAAAACAAATTAAAAATAATAAATGTTAAATAGTTGTATCTTGTATATTTTATGTACCAAAGATACATATATCTTGTATCTTTTTCTAAAAGATAATAATGTATTGTATAACTTGTATCAATAGTACAAAAAAAATCTATGTTTCTTATATCTAGATACTTTTTTCTTGCTCAACCCTGATTATAGGATAAATTGCATCTATTCTGTGCTTTTATTTCAGTTATAAACATATGGATATTTTGATTAGGTTTTTAATATATATATATATATAAATTTATACACTATAATATATTAAAAAAATGTACAGAAACAAATAGTGGAAGTTGGTCCATCATCACTTTAGTTCTCGGACAGGATTATGTATTATTATTATTTTAGATTTGAAAGCAAATTATAATCGAAAATAAATTCTGGGCAAATTTAAATATAAAGGTTGATCTGGTCCTTCTTCATTTGAGCATTTTGCTTGCAAATACACTCAAACATGAACAAATTTTTTAATTCTTACCCTGAGCACAATTTATGAGTCGTCAGCCTCTATCCTCTGGGCCATACTCAAAGGAAATTTATCTATTTAAATGTATTCGCATACAATTTTTTTAATTCAGTAGCAATATCGCCATGAATAAAAATTTTCAAAATTTGAGTGAAATTATACCTACAATGTCAAAACTGATCAGTAATCACGAACATTTGCTTGGGAAAATTTGTTTGTGTTCGAGTGCATTCGTGAGCCAAATTAATTAATTTAAAAAAAATTGTTAATCATAACAGCTTAATTTTTCATTTTCCCATTTTTTAAAACTGTTCCATTATAAAAGGTAATATTTCTTGTTGAAAACTACTGGAAAAATCTAAAAATAACCCCTCCAAGAGTTCAAAGTACATCAAAAGTTCATCAAAGTACATTTAAAGTTCAATTTGATATCAAAAAACCTCTTCACTTTAAAACTCATCCTTGACTCCTACCCAAAAAAATGTATACAGATATTATTTATTGTAAATATATTGGGATATATTTCTACTTCAAAGAACCAGCCGATTTTTAGAAATTTTTGGAACACATGTATCTAGTTTTTTTCTATGCACGTAGTTCTCGACCTTGAAAACAGTTTAATCTTAATTTGGCAATTGGATTTAGTTTAGAAGTTATAGCGATTTGAAGTTTGCATAATATATAGTTTGATAGTTCACGGTTTAATTTTATTGGCGTTGCGCTGTGCCATCCCGCTTTTTTCATAATTTTTATTTACGTAATGTTTTACATCACATTTGGGAATATTTTCGAATTTAACTGTCCGAGTGAATAATTTCGGCGCAATTTAAAAGTTCAGACGAAAACAGTAGAAATCACATTACGTATAGGTATCTATGATTGTAAAAACGACTTTTTTGATAAGAAAACTAAACGTAAAATATGAAATTTAAGTTTAAGTAGGTATAATAAAGAAATTCAAATCGTTATAACTTCCAAAACTAAATCCAACCGCAAAAATCTGAATTCACAATAATTTTTATCATCTAAAAATACGCGTTTTCCAAAAAAGTGCAAAAAAATTATATTTTATCTGATGAAGTATAAAAGTACCAACTATTGTAAAACTGTGTTGGTTTCACGTATTGCCCAGAATCTAAAATTGGTGTAATTATTAGACCTAAATAGTAAATTTAAAAGTTTCTCCGTGTATGATGTTACTAGGTATTAACAAAAATTTAAAAATAGGTAGGTAGGTACTGTACTATTGTTAAATACAAATCTTTAGACTAAAAGTAAAAGTTTGGCGGTAGACGCTGATGGCAAGACGATAACATAAAAATAGGTAGGTAAGCACCTCCCCAAGTACCTAATTTTCAAAATAAGATTAAAAACAAAACGTTTACCTTGTAATAGTAGACATTGCTATGGATTCAGGATATTTACTTGATTGATACGACGACATTTTATTAAATTATTTAGTATAAAAATGGTACAGTCAACATAAAGTACAGCAAAGACCAAAGCACACTGCACAGATCCATGAGGTAGATAAGCTCCGGAAATATAAAAACTGCAATCAACGAACAATGATAAATTTATTATCTATGGCAGTGTGACGATCCTATCGTAAATATTATGCTCAAAACATTCCTATTTCCTGGAAATTTCGCCACCCTCCTACAGTGTTGGTATTAGACTTGGTAGGCGGTAGATAAATTTGAATTTAAAATTCGAAGGAGAAAAAAGAAATTTTGAATTCGTTTTTTTTAATAAAGTATTATTATTATTTTATATTTATAATACCTTCCTACATAGGTAAGTAAGTGCTTTACGGCATTTCGTTTGAAATTCGTAAATAGTAAAATAATTTCAATAGGTAGGTACCAATTAAATTTTTATTTTTAAGATGATGCCAGCGCAAACAATTTTCAATGAAAAACTTATGTTACCATTTCTCATTTTTAACAACTTATAAACATCGTAGAAAGATGAATCGCAAAATAAACTATAGATAACAACATTATCTAGTGTCCTACGTAGCCATTTTTCGATATTTAATTTTTTCAAATAGTTATATTTGTTTAAAAAATTCAAAAAAGTTTTTTTTATTACTTATAAAACCTGTTTAATTGCATATATTATAACGGTTGCATAGAGCGCAAGATAATGTTGTTCATAATCATTATTTTTTGTTTTATCTTTTTACGATGTTTTTAAGTTGTTATAAATGAGAATGTAAAAATAATATTTTCAATAAAATTTTATAAATTCATGAAAAACATGCACAATACAAATTATATAATATTGGGACTAATTATTTTTCATTTTTAAAATTTCTATTAATATTTTTCAATTGTTTTTTTCATTTTTTCATTTTCATTTTCAAAAAATTGCTTATATAGAACCCATTAAAATATGCCACTCTGACATCCTCTTAAAAGTTTAATTTCCTTTATAAATTATCAAAATTAATAGGTACCTAGGTAATATTATTCTTGTACAATCACGGTATAGGTAAATCAAACAGTTACCAGTAAATATACCAATGTATCCAGTGCTCGAATTGGAAAAATAGAACTATATGGACTTTAAAAAAATCATTTAATTTGTGTATTATAAAATGTAATTATTAAGTGTACTTATATACTCTCAAAATATTGAAAAAATAGTAGAGGTATTCTGTCCTTTTTCAATACGAGTAATGTGACTGTACCAATATAAAATGCAAGGGTATATTTTAATGAACTGGTTCAGTTTAAACTCTCGAATTTTGTAATCACTAATCAGTTTTCATTAATATATTTTTTAATTTTATATTGCTAAACATCTAAGTACAACGTTCTATATAAAGATGCAAAGAAGAAAGTGCTTTGGTAAGCAGTAAATCATTAAACCAATTATGTGATACATACAACTATTATTATCAATAATAATAATACATCTAAGAAAACGGGTATAAAATAAGATACAAATTGCTATATAAATATAATATACCTAATAAATTACATAAATATGTAAAATCAGGTTACATGGTACAGGGTCATTTATATAATATTAATTTTTAATTAAGGATTTTTAGGTGGGTATTAATTATTGTTATAAAATTATAGAATATCAAAAATTGGTTTTAAAATTACTCAAAAGTCAAAACTATAGGAAGTAGTAAAAATTACCATATAACACCAAAAATGACTTCAATTATAGTAAAATTTATGTTGCCTACATTAATAATATAATATACTAATTACACCTATATATTATAAATTTAAATCAATAGTGTTACTTAATTTATAATGAATAATATGAATAGCTACATAATACCTATTATAGCTAGTAGCCCCTGAAATATTTTGATTTTTATACTACACATTTAATCCATTTTTTTCTTTGAATAACATTTTTATTTTTCACATTAACATTGTAATATGTAGAAATTTAGAATTGGCCAATTTGATTAACAGACTTGTTCATTTCGTACTACCTATTACAGTTTTCATATTACACAGTGTATGTCATACTACACAAAATTTTAGGGTCTGAAAGCTAGGTAGTAAAGGTACAATTTTAAATTTTTGTGTCCAGCAATTTATAAAATTATTTATTATGAAATCTGGAAAGTAAAGTGAAACGTGGAAGAGAATATAAACAAAATGTGGGAAAAGGTAGCAGTGGGTGTTAAGAGGATTGCTAAGGAAATCGTTGACGAGAATAGAGGTAATATGCCAGAAGATAAGCAAACATGGTTGTGGGCAGAAGAAGTGCTGAAGATAATATCAAAGAAAAATATATAGTTTAAGAAATGGCAAAAAATCTTGAGGTACGAAGGATTGGGTAGAGTATAAAAGTTCATCTAAAATAGTAAAGAGTGCAGTGAGTAAAGCTAAATTAGGGAAATATGATGAGTTGTATGAGAGGTTAGGAACAAAAGAAGGGGAAAAAGAAGTGTACAGGTTTGCAAAGGGAAGAAAAAAACAATCGAGGGATTTTAAAAATGTTTGGTGTGTAAAATGAGTATTGAAGCTTCAGGTGTTTGTGTAACAAAAGAATCCCTATTAGTTTAAAATGTACGTTTTATAAGACAGTGGTGAGACCTGCAATAATGTATGGAACAGAATGTTGGACAGTTGATAAGAAGATATAGAAAACGAGTGTAGAAGAGATGAGAATGTTAAGGTGGATGAGTGGTGGCTAGAGAGGACAAAATAAAGAATGGGTATATAAGAGTTAATATAGGAGTAGCTTCAATAGTTGATAAAATGAGGGAAAATAGATTAAGTTAGCTCGGGCATGTATTAAGGAGGAAGAAACTAAGGCAGAAAGATTAGTAAAGGAAATATATGTAGATAAGTTAGGTATATAATAAAAGAGGTGGGGATATGTGATGGTGAGTAATATGGGAATAAGTGAAGAAAATGGGGCAGATAGAGTTAAATGGAAGTGTAGAACTAGGTGGCCGACCCCCAACGGTTGGGAGAGAAAGCGAAGAAGATTTATTATAAAATCTATCTATAAAATATATAATAGTTTGATTCTATATGATTCATTTATACAAATATTAAATTTAAAACTTTTCACAAAACACCTATGAAATTTTTTCCTACGTTTGCCCCTGGGTATAACACTATACATTATTCAAAAATTACAATTTATCCGGTAAAATGCATGTTGTAAGATAGCAATATCTACTGCTCTGTAAAAATAAATATATATGAGCATACTTATATAATTTGTTTGATTGTTTCAAATGAATAAAAACCATACAAATGTTAAAAAATGAACTAAAAAATATATATGCATATAATTATAATGTATAATTATTATTTATTATAAACATAAACCGAGACATATTTTTAATGTCACACTATATAAAATACAAAAAGTAATAGATAGGTTATACACAATACACGTTATATTTATTATATAATGTTAATAAAACTATTTTATTAATAGATTAAGGCTGTTGGAGCATCTCATATTATTTGTTGTTTTTGAACAATATGCGGATGATTAGTTTACATACTTCCTGATGTCCATTTACAGTTTACAATTTTCTTCTCAGAATATATGTATGAATTTACTAATTTACTACTATAATTTTTATAGGTTATGTAGAAAAAATATTTTTTGTTTTTTTTTTTTAATTTAACTAGCTTTAAAACCAGAATTATTTTCAAAATATTTATTTAAAAGCAATAAAATACTTTTTTCAATTGAGTTTTAAAGCTTTAAATATTTTTCTATGTAAACTAGTAAAAAGGTTAATGACTACAAATTTTTTGATAAAATTTAATCAGACCACTGGAAGTACTTTGAAAATCCTTTCTCTTATAGGAGTTTCCACTAGTAAATTAGTGTGTTTAGGGGGAAAATTTAAGGATCATTTGAAATTTTTGAAAATTTCATGTGTATATAGCTCTTAAACACAACATTCATTAATGTAAACACATAAATCCTCTGTAAATAATGAATTGCCAATATTCCAAATTTTGTGCTCCAACAGCCTTAATGAAAAAATATTATTTACATAAAATGTATTAATTATACATTGAAATGTGTATTTATTTAAATTCAGTATTTGTTTGTAACACAAGATAAAGTATAATTATTATTACAGTTTTCATGTTGATTTCCAGAATTATTAAGCATTATATATAAAATAAACAGTAAAACTTCGTTAATAAAAAAAAATATATATATATAATATATACATCAATCATTTGGTACAATAAAATATTATTTTAAGGTATATTATAGGCTGAATACAATTTAAATCTATTATTATTTTTTTGTTAATATAAATTAATACTTATAATCACTAATTATAATTTTTGATTATAGAAACAATCATAACAATAAATCCATTGTTAAATGATTTGAAATGATAACATTTACTATCTATAAATTTATTGTTATTTCTTTAAGAGGATATTACATACCCAATTAGTATTAGTTAATAGGAAATTTCACAAAAAAAAAAAAAAAAATGAAAATCTATTTATAAGTGGTCCTGAGTCAGTACCATTTTTTATTGTTATGTTATCACGATATATTGTTAAAAACATGTTTATGCAAAACAAAATTAAATTAAAGGAAATTTAAAGTAGTTTTAGAGTTACAAAATATATAGATGGACCATGACGAAATAGATAGGTATGTCAGCAATAATACAAATTTTAGTCTGAAATGTGCATCCCCACTTTTCCATATGTATTAGGTTCTCATTCAATTGTGTGGTGATAACTTGGAAATCTATGCTTGATATATATAACCAAGGAAAGGCGGAGAACTTAATACACGGTAAAAAGTGGGGATACTTCACAGAGATGTGCGTATCACAATGTTTTTAATGCCTTTTATTTTGTTTTGCGTACATATATTTTTACAACTGAAAATCATTGGTGAATCCTCTTAAAGTTAAATTCAATAATTCAATAATATAATTGTTCTGTTTGTATGGAATTTACATTTGTCCATTGACTCTTATCAGTAATGTAATTTAAAAGTTTACAATAAAGAGTATAATTTTCAAATAATGAGAAATAAAACTTATAATAAATAAATATAAAATAAAAATGAAGTTTTTGTACCATTAACACGTTGAGTGCGGATGTCGAAATACTTATACTATTCTCTGACGCGGATGTCGACACGTCGTTGACATCGTTTTTCCATTTTCAAATAATGTATTTTATTACTAGCATATTATTAGACAGTTTATCTTTTGCTTCCACACAGATAACAAATTAAAATTTATAATATTGGTGATTGTTCAGGTTTTCGGGTATTTTTTCTTAATATTTTGTTCTATTTATGTTACAATACAAAAATCATGTTTTTCTTGATTTTATCATTAATATTTGACTTTATAAACATTATTATTATCAAAATCGAGACGTATTGTCTCAATTTAGGAAATATTGTATGGATTATGTAGGCAATAATACTAATAAATGGCTCTACGTGTTATTTCATTGGTATCACCCATTATCTATCTATTTATATATATATATATATATATATCAATATTAATTGTATTATATTTTATTATTTGTCACGTCATTCTGTCAACCTTTTGTAATTTATTATGTTTTCTTATAAATTTACTAGGTGTTTTATCTATAATGTGATATAGTTATATACATATTATTATATGGTATAATATACTATATAATATGAGTATATACAATATACACGTTATTACACAATGTATTATATTATATTATTTGGGTTTCCAGTTAGTATATTCTAATTTATACCAATATATTTTAATTTTGTTTTTATTATTATTAAATTTATAATAATAATAAAAACAAACTAAAGTTTACTATATACAGAGTGTGCATAGTAGTTATAAATAAATTTAAAGTATTTTATTATTTAATTATCATAAAATTAATTAATTTAAAAATATACAATTATATATATGAACTCCTCTCCAAAAACTTCTTAGCATTTATTGACATTAGTGCGGATGCAACAATAATAAAAACTATTGTCGACACATAATCGACATCCTCATATGAGAAGAGACACTCTATTGTGATACGGATGTCGACTACGTGTCAACAATGGTTTTTTATAGTGAAAATCCGGAAAATTGGTAAAAACAAAATGTGATATTATTAAAGTAAAGCAAAAAGAGCCTATTTCACAAAAAAAAATTTTCCGCACAAGGGATCACCCCAGATCGACTCATGCCGCAGTCAACGTGTTAATTACTGTAAACATGAATTAATGTATTTAAAATACAGTCTAACAGAGATTCTCAAACTTTTGATTGGTATAAACCAATAAAAAAAAAAAATGTACATCTTTGATAGTCATTTAAGTTATTAAGACTATCTTTTTGGTTGTGGCAGTCTAAGCTAATATATTAGTACAAATTAAAATGTTAAAAATATAATATGCAGTTGAAAATTGAAGAGAAAATTATGTTTTAAATTATTAAAACATTAAATATTTTTCACAATTCACAAATAAATTATTGGTATAAAATGCAATCTACAGTTCAGGAATCTCTTTTTTGTATTATTATTATAAATACATTGTTAACAGTTTATAAGTCACAGCTATTGATTATATATTAAATTTATAAATCTAACAATGTATTACTCAATTATCTATCCATTGAATTTATATTAACAACACACTAATAAAAATAATACAATTAATTATTGCGTTTTCATACAAATGAGATTAGCAACAAATTAAAATTAACATAGAAAATAAATCACACATAGTTAAAAACAAAATGATATTTATAGATAAAATATTTACAATTCACAAATTAATACTTCTGAACATAAAACGAATTAAGTGTTCAACACTGCTATTAAATAAGTCTGTTGTTTTGAACTATTTAAAAAATAAAAATCTATATATAATAAAGTTTTTTAAAAATTTTTTTTAGTTTGGTTATCAAATAATATCAACTTAATATCATTAGTTGATAAACCAAATGTTTAAAATATATGAGTATTCTTTTTATTATTATAGATTCACTAAGAAATTTTCTAATAGCAAATTAGTGATAAAAATTTTTCACACAAAAACAGTATACAATATTGGACACAGTCATGACAAATTTTTAGTATAATAGAATCGAACCAAATAAAAAATTCTATGGTTTTCTATAAATCATTAATAAATCATAGTAACATATAATAAAATTCAGTTTCGAGTTTTGTAAGTAGTGTTGTGTTAAATACTTTGACACAAAAATCTGTGCCAAATTAAAAAAAATAAATAAAAATTACAATAATAACTTGCCTACAACAGTCCAATAGTATTACTACACTCGTAATATTTCTAATGACTTGTTATAACAAATCGCAATCCAGTCTGGCTGAGTAGCGCCCCATTGAATTTGGTTGATTTCACCTTCTGCAGCTGTATATGCTAGAATTGGATCTTCTATGGCTCTAGGCATTTGTTGTATGTCCCATATTAGAGCCTGGTGGTCATCACCTGATAAAAATAAAATAAAACTTTATTTTTTATATTAATTAAAACTAAATTATTATAATAACAAATACTATTTTAAATATTTATCAATTCATAAATATTAATGTAATACACATAAATTATTTATTTTATATATATACCAGCAGTGCATATATGGCAAGATGAATGTGGAGCCCATGCAATTCCATTAACACAAGCTCTGTGATTGTTTAATCTAGCAACAGGTGTACAAGGAACTCTGACATCCAGTATTATAACCTTCAGACACAACAGTTAAAATTTAATTAATACATACACAGACCGATCATATCAACATTTTAAGGGTTGGGTATCTAGACAGTGTAAATACAATCCAAATTATTTTTCTTTACCTCGCAAGCATCCATTGCAACTGTAGCAAGGTAATTAGGATCTTGCTTGTTCCATGCAAGTCTAAGTAATGGGGAGTGCTGTGGATCTTCGTAAATTATAGTTGAATGTTCTAAATGCCGCAAATCAAACATTCTTACAGATCCATCAGCACCTGTAATGAAATTAATTTATATATAAATTATTAATATTATAATTATATATTATATATATTATTAATATATATCTAATATAATAATTTTTTTTTTTACATACCAACTGAAGCAAACATATCTCGGCCACCTCCAGCACGACTAAAAGCTATGTCATATACTTCTTTATCATGAGCAATAAGTTGAGTTTTTACATGTCCAGCAACAGAATTAATTCGTCCAACAATCTATGAAATAATAATATAAAAGTATAAGAACTATATTAGTTTTCTCACTTTAAAATGCAAATACTAATTTATTAAAAAATATACTTGTGTTGTTTCAAGGCCCCAAATTGTACAAGTAGTATCAATACTTGATGTACCAATTAAGTTTGGATCAACTTCATTCCAGTCAAATGATGTTAACGGGGCACAAAAATCTGAGTTTTTATTCTATTAACATTATTAAAGTAAAACATTGTATTATTTAAAAATAATAATCTATATAATAAAAAGTATTTATATTATTTCATATTTATATTTCATACAATTTTTCTTAGTCAATAATATTACAAACAAGGGACAATTTTTTGCTTCATTTTTACCTACAGGACAAGTAGTTTTTACCATTTTTTTGAAATTATATAACATTTTTGTACTCTGGTTAATTTCCATAATTTTATACCATAAAATAATTTAAATTTTGAAAATTTTTTTCACTAAATTATATTTTCTTATTGATTTATTAATTTAAACATGATGGAAAAAGACAAAAAAAAAAAAAAGGTCAACGAAGAGGTTATTTTATATTGATGTAAGACATATCACTGTTAGACATTTAATTCGACTTTCATAAGTAAAACATTGTCATGCCCCAGACACGTGACTTGTTTTTAACGTAATTTTTAGATTAAGACGTTCCATCTTAAATGTGTTAAAGAATAACATTTTAGAATTGTTTAGCAATTAATAATTAGTCAAAATACACGAGAAAATATAAGCCAAAATGAATGGTAATATAAAATATTTTGAGGGATGACTGCATCTGATTTGGGAGTTTTTTTTTTTTAATGAATTATGTAAAATATTAAGTATACACAATTGAAAAAAATTGATTTTTTTTTTGTGCATGTACAGTATAAGTTTTTTTTAAAAAAAAATTGTTACTACTATTGTATTACAGGATTGGAATAAGCTGAATTTTTACCTATATACTATGGTCCTAAATCTATGGTTTAAAAGTATAATTTTTAAAAATTTAACTCCATATTCTGTGCCAAAAATAGGGGTTGCTGTACAAAATTTTTTTTGTTGAACTGAGCGTATAGATAAAAATGTTGAAAATTTTTTTTAATGACATGGGTTTTAATGTTCTATATTCAATAAGAAAAAAACTGATTAGATTCAATGTCATCCGTCCAAAATATTTACTGTTACCAATACATTTGAACATACTGTATATATGTATATAAAATTAATGATCATTGCCAACTTTATTAGTTATTTAATGTATAAATAGATAAATATTTTTGTTTAATAATTTGGCATGAATATAATATTCACTGATAAATGTTTGAACTGTTTACATTAATAATGCAGTGTTAACTATTGAAAAGTGTTTGGAAAGAATGACATTTATACTTTGTAAACGACACATGAATACCACTCATTTCTATTGAACAAAATGTGAATGGCATTCAAACTTTTAAAGAATTTGAACCATTTAGGCTGTTAAAATTAAATTTAAATATTATTATAAAAATATAATACTCAAAAGTCAAATTCTGTAGGCCGACATAAAATTAAAATGATTGTTTCTATGAATCGGTAATTTTAATGGTAAATATTTAATTAAATAATTTTTAGACAAGAAAAATGAAAATTTTTTTTAATAAAATTAATTAAAAAAAACAACCAAATAAATGCATTCATTTTTTTAAAGAATGTGGATATAATCTTTTTCAGTACATTTGAACCTGAACAAATTCATTTTTTAGACATTGAATGTGAGTAATTAAATTTCCATGTGTTCCAAACACTGCTTTTGAATAATATAATAAATTAGTAATTGTTTATTTGACAATTGTTATTACAAAATTTATCAAAAAAGTCAAGCTTATGAGTCATGATATATTTATAAAAATAACAATATAGGATGTATTTTAAGTATTTAATTAGAATGCATTTTAATTAAAACATTTATAATAAGTATAATAAGTAATAAAACAATTAATTAATGGAAACATGAATAATAAAAACATAAACATAAATACTCACGTTATTAAGGATACATTCAAGTCTTGTTTCTGGTTCACCTGCTCTCCAAATACGCAAATAATCACCACTTGTTGCTAATAAATCAGGAAACACTCCTTTCTGAAATATTACCCATAAATAAGTGATTTTAAAACTAAAATAAATTATTAATGTATAATTTACGCTGTCAGGAATCCACATAATTTTTGTGGTTGGGTATGGATGATCAAATGTGCTCTTGGGGCTGAATTCTGAAATTTCTTCGTCCAATGATACAATTTGTACTTTATTGTTATATTCCTCGACAAAACTTCCAATCGCCAATCTACAACAAATTTTAAACCATTTTGGCCCATGTTTGATAACAATACAATAATAATAGTTTAACTACTAACCGAAATCGTTTGTCAGGTCGTACTGACCAATTCATGCTGTACAGTGGCCAAGGCGCTTCATGTTTGTAGATTTCTTTTCGTTTGGGTGTGGATCCGTGTACAGCCATTATGAACAATTATACTAATATTATCTGGGTTGTTCTGAAATGTATACTGTGGTTTAAAAATTTAATGATCAAGCAGGTGATCTGTTAGTTGATTGTATTATTTGTATCAATTGTTTTGGAAGAGCTGTAAATTTTCACTTGATTTCTGTTAGAAAAAAATAAAAAAATCAATAAAAAGAGCAAAATTATATTATACGACACTAAATGGAAGAATATACTAAATCGTCATTTAGATAGTTACAGGTATCATCATAATTTTATGAAAAAATTACATTTTTACTTAATTTATATTTATGATTTTTTTTTTTATTATTCTTAATAACCCAGGTATATTTTTAGATTCTGAGCGGAGTGTAGGAGCTTTACAAGGTTTTACAATGATGTTTATTTTTTTTCTTTATTAACAAATTTTCGACTGGAAAGATGGCTGTATATGATTGCTTTAAATGGCTGATATTTACATGTTTCCGGTAATAAAGTACTTAAGAGAGGTAATTTTTTGATTTTTTTGATAGTTTTTTAATATGTTAGGAAAAACAGTAAAAATATGATATTGTTAAATCAACATTTTTTGTTTCTTTGTAATTTCAAAATCTTAAATTTACACAGAACATGTAGTTTAGTACTATATTTACATTGATTATATTTTTTACGATTTCGTTTTTTTTTTTTTTTTTTAGACATTTTAGATTTTGAGGTTTGTAAGTCATAAAAAAGGGATGATTTCGAGTTATAGGACTGAAAAATTTTATTCAAAGTTAAATATACCTACGTTATTTTAATTAAATTAAAAATTTCAAAAATCTGTTAGACAATTTTTTTTTATTTCCATCTAAATTTTTTCGAAAATTAAAGATTTTGATATACGTATTTAAATTTAAAAAATTATTTTAGATTTTGACTGAAGTAAGGAGTTAGTGGTTTTATGAGATTTTTTTTTAGTTCACACATGTTTCATAGTTATTTTGCTCTATGAAATTCATTATTTTCACAGCTATATTTTGTTTAAAAATATAGGGCGGGAATGTAATGTAAATAATGTAGTGTAATATTATAAAAATGTACGGGAATGTAATGTAAAAAATGTACTGCAGCAGCAGCCTGGAATGCATTTCTAATTATATTTAATTCTTATTCTGGAAAATACATTATTATATTATATTATCATATAAATACATATTCATTGAACAAATTGATTTTTATTGTATGTAGTTTAATGTATTTTATGGTTTAAAAGTATTATTAATTGGTAATAATTGGAAGAAAATTACTATGAAAACTAATGAAAAAGTACAATATTATCAATAAAATCTCAACACAAAATTATACTGAATGTATAATTATTACCTAAATTAATAGTTAATTATATTATGCCTAGCTATTGTAAATAAATATTATTTATATTACACATAATTAGTAAAGTCACACTCAATCAGATGTATTGCTAGGTTCTTACAGTATATACATACTTAATGTTTGAATATATAACTGACAGTAAGTAACATTGAATCATTTTTACAAATGTAATTTATCATTGCTTTCAAATTCTGTACATTCACCAAGATTATCCTGTCTGATAAGCAAAGTGCTTCCACTCCTAAAAACACCCGGCGAGCGAGGGGCTTCCACCCATATACTGAACCCGTTTTTTAAATTTAGTATTGTAACATAAAATAATTATCTTGAAATTTTCAAACACATAAAATATAAAAATGTAATATTATAACAATTATTGGCATTTAAAGTTTGGAATAGAAAAAATAGTATTATTCTACTGTAATTTAATTACAGCTCTCAAATAAAATTTTAGTAAATGAATAGTACTTGAATGTTTTAGTAAATAACATAAAGAATTTATTGTAACATTCAGCGCCAGATAGAAATAGTACTACTAATTTATTTATAATAAAAGTTTGCAGTTATTTTAAATATAATAGGTACAAATTTAAATACATTTATAACATAAGTAACAAATTAAGTAGGTACACATTTTATTATCAAAGATTAATTTCAATAGCTCTTATTTCTGCTTATAAATTTTAATATTTTAAATTATACATACATACATATAATAATAATATGAGGTAAATGCATAGATACCTACTTATTGCTATTTCTTAATTTGGTAAATTTTTAAAACTATAATATTTTTTAATTGTAATATTGTATATTTTGAAACTAAAAATAATAATTTGTTTTTTTCTCTAAATTGTTTTATTGATAAATTAATTCATAATTAAATGAATATTATATTATTTTAAATATATCTATCCTTAATTTGAATAAAACATAAATTTCTAGGTAAAATATGTGATATGATGAAAGAGGCTTAAATATCATTTTCTCAATATGGTCAAATAAAGTTAAAGAACTTAGGCTTGCCACACACCGGATCGGATATGTCACGTCTCAAATTGACCAACGAGTATATTTTGACGGATTCCAAAGCATTTCGAACGGTTACGCATGCTCAAAAGCATATTATCCAGGGTGGATATGTATACAACACGTCAATGTATATGCTATAACGTCATAGTCCATGTGCTAGCAGCATGGTACCTAATATTAAAACAAATATTATATTTAATTATTATATTGTAGTGTATAAAGTGTACTGTAGTAAGTTGTATTATTATATACAATGTTACTATATTTATTTGCCTAAATAAATAAAATGTCTACCAATGAAAAAAATATAATGGAGATACAAAAGTATCTATATTTATATGATATAGGTCATAAATATTATTATGACTATGTAAGAAAAGAAAATGCATTGAAAAAAATTTCAGAGTATTTAAAAGTATCCAGTAATTATTATTATATTATATTAAATTATCCTAATTATATTTGATTATACCTATTAATTACATAAGTTAAATTGGAAATCAATTTTTTTATTATTTTTATGATTAATTTATAAATTTTCAATATTTTTTTGTTTCTGAGTTACAACATATTTGCCATCTAAAGCTGAATACAGTTAGGTTTTTGCCATTTGTTGTAACTCACCCGAAAGTACCGGAAAAACTTTTTATTATCTTCTTTTAGTCGAGGAAATAATGTTTGGAACTCTCTTTTTTTCCCCTTGGCATATTAATATTATGGACCCACTGTCTTTTATTTTTAAATTCTTCTTTCGCTAATAAGGGCAAATGTAAAAATAACTTTTTCATCACTACTCGTGTCACTCATCATGCTAAGTATTTGTGAAACATAAATTACCATCTACAGGTAATGATAATCAAATAAATTAAAAACCCGTTTCCATTCCGATGCAGTGTGCAGACAAAATTATTTGCCGATAGTGTGTTCCGACACATTCCGACTCGAACCAGTGTGCGGCAAGTTTTATACGTAATGAACTAATAAGTACCTACCATTACCCGAGTAACAAGTCATTCATTAATTGGTGCTATTACCAATTTTTTATGTATTACGGTTTTAGTTAATCATTTAGTAAATCAAAAAACCGATCATTATGGTTAGCATCTAACAATGCTAGGAGTCCCAGAGGCATACGGGAGCCTCTCATAACCTTCCCAAATGTGAGTGGAATATAATATTGGGGTCCACAGGAGCTTTAACACGAAAAAAATATACGGTTATAAATAACAAATACCTAATTTTAAGTTAAATCAACTATTAATTTATGGCTGTAGGTATATGTGACAATTAATGTTTTAATTGTGGTTACTAAATTATTATAGTTAATTGTACTTTACAATTGAAGCAGTTATGACTAAAATTTTATAGTTATAACCATGACCAAATTTTTAGTTAAAATTGTTTATAAAAAAGTACAAAAATTTTGTGCACACTCGACTGGAAATTGGAATCGGATCACTACATAATACACGTTACATTAACTATTTTGTATCAAACCTATTATATAAAATAATATTTTAAAATCGACAAATTTTAAATTATAATAACTTTGAAAATAAGTCAAATAAGTCAAAAGAAAAAAACTTCCAAATTTTTTAATTTCGCAAAATAAATTTAACAGTAATTACTGACAAAAATTATATAGCTGAACTATATAGTTTATTTAAAATCTATAATATTAACATAATGAAATAATAACACAAATTGATTCAGTGGCGTAATTACAGGGTGGTAAGACCTTAACACCCTGTAGTACGACGGGGCACCAGGCCATTGGAGGCCTTCAAAGTCAATATTTGTATATAAAAATATTGAATTTTTTTATACTAATTGTATAATTTATATTACCTATGTACAATTAGTACAAAGTTATCAATAAACATTGTGACTGTATTAATCTTTATCGATGTAGAAACAATCATATTTATAAAAATAACATTGGTCCATTGAAATATAGTCATTGTTGTGTAACGTAAAAACTGTCGAGAATAAAACCATTATACCATAGAGTATAGGCACTCTCTATGGGCGACTAAAATATTGTAATGTGATGCAGGCCTATTATTATTGTTGTACGTAGGTACCGATTTATAATCAACGTTCAACTATAAAATATAATATAACTACTATAATTTTACTTTATATTTATCATTTATCTTGAGCTGTTGTTTGTTGAAGACTACTGCGATTTAGCCAATTTGCATTTTTCAACTAATACAGGTATTATTTTTATAATATATTATTAAGAAATTATAAAATTAAGTAGGTAGGTCAATATTGACTTAAAAATCAGGAACACCACAGTGACTTAGTAATTTTAGCTATTGAGGCTATCGATCTGACCAAACAACCAATAAATGCTACTCGGGTAAAGAATAATTTTATGATATTATGAATTTAAAACTATCTATAAATAATGAAATTGATTGAATTTCATTATTTATATATATATATATAATTTCAAATATTGAAAAAAATATTTTTCAATATTTGGTAATATAATTTAACATAAACCTGTGTTATTGTATCATAGATAGTATTATTAAAACAAAATGTTGAATGTTTGCAAAAATGTAATGATTTTAATAGTTTTGAAACATTTTATTAGTTTGCAACTTTTGCATGTAATACATTTATTATGTAAAAACATTAACACAACATACAAACATTGAAATATTCTTCCTTTACATACACACATACATACATACATATTATATAAGAATGTTTTCAACTTTGTTTGAGATAAATAGATAGTTTCTTAGACGGTTAAAAATATATATAGGTAGGTATAAGGGTATATATTATATATCAGCTCAGAAAATGTTTCGCATCATAGGTTACAAGTTTAAAGGAATTTACACTCGAGATAATTATTTTAATTAATTTAAACAACAATAATTAAGGTAAATAATTAATGCACTGAAGAAAATTAACAGGAAAAACGACTAGGTAGGTATATCGAAAAAACTGCATAGCACTTTGGTTATATGACGTCGATAAATGTATCAAACTCTATCTAAATAAAAAATAACGTATCCGAACACGGTCTTTAGCATTCGAAAAATACGTATTTCGTTCAATTCCGGCGACCGCCAATAATATTGGTAGGATTAATGATACATTTTGGGTTTTCGTCGTACCGCCAAGGAAACGTGTTTTTGCAGTTTTTTCACCGGAGCTAATGGGACCCGCAGCCTTACCGGGAGAGCAGTTCGATGTCGGCGGCGTCTTTTGATCACGTCCCGGTGTATTTACCGTCGGTGTTTCGTCGTTGGGACGGCCATCGTAAAGGTCTCCGGCGGCGGTGGACGATCGACCCGGTGCAACTGGCGAATAGTCTTTTGAGTGTAATTCGTTCTCCACCGAACGGTCGTGATTGCCGCAGCAAGATAAAAGCCAATTTACTTTTCCGTTATCCCGCGGCGGCGTAGTTTTTATATTTTCACTCGGTAGTTTTTATCGGACGCGCTCACTGATAACCGTGTCGGTGGGGGCCGGAGTAAACGAAATAATAATAATAATAATAATAATAATAATAATAATAATAATATTACATAAACGGATGGGGAGAGAGAAATACGAGGAAAATAGAGCGCCGGCCGCGGCGTACCGTGTGCTGATGAGTGGATGTTCTACGGGTGAACGTAAACACCAAACAATGATAGCATCAGTTGGCTATATAGAGTAACTCTATGATCTCTTACTCTATGGTTGGCGACGGTGGCGATAACATGCGGTAGCGGCTCGCGTTTTTTTTTTTTCATTTTCGTCATTTTTGGAGGTATGCGTGGTGGAGGTGGCAATTTTTTTCGCTTCCGGCGGTATTGACCGCATCGCCGTCGACCAATCATCGAACATCGTCGACGTTGATTTCGCTCCGGCGGATCTCGTGCAGTTGTGCGCATTCGGCCTTCCGTCGCGTTCGTCATTTGCGTTTCTCCGATTTCTCCTCCGTGTTTCACACTCCACTATCTCTTCTGCGCATCCCGTCTTTCTGATTTTTTAATTTTTCCCATCCGATTTACTACCCGGTCTACTCCATCATGTACGCCGTGACCAAACGACCGGTGGACGAGGACGATCCGCCATCCACGTCGAGTACGGCCGAGAAGGACGGTGCCGGGATCGCGCAGATGCTCGAAGACTTGGGATTTTCCACTGACGAAGACGAGGAAGAGGACGTCACCGAAGACGTTTTCAACAATATCGTCGGTTCTTACATGTTCAAAAGGAATATTATTGTGAGTACCTACTTTACGATATAAATACTAAATAGGTATTCTGTCTATGTAGGTACCTACAATAATATACCTACCTACCACTGTAGCAATTCGTCTTTTCGTCTTCAAACACTCCTAAATCTTATGGATTATGAATAAAACAGTAATAATACGATATTATCAATAATTATCAGTATAATAATGTTACCACAATAAAAAATAAGAGCTACACGAAAATTACTTCTTTGTTATGGTAAAATCTATATAATTATAGATAATTCGACGGTTGGTTCCGAGACGAACTGTGTTTTTTAATCAAGTATTTTGATTTTCGTATTGTCAGTAGTCCACTCGACAATTTGTTCAGCACCTACATTTTTATTGATTTTATCTAGTGTTTTGTTGCGATACTACGATCTTCCCCGATCCTTTTAATTTAATATTATGTATTGCTGTATTAGTATCTATATTATTATCTATTTTTACCTATTGAAAATACTAATAAATTGTGGTTGAAATCCCTGCTTAAAATCTGTTTTGTTTTCATTTAAAAACGGAAGCGGTGATACATCCGTCGATGTTTTCTGAAAGTTAAATTTCTCGAATTTAAAAAAAGCAAAAATCCGTTTGTGCTATTATCGACCAATTTTATATGACCGTATCAGTCGTTTGATAACGGGTATCTGTTCCATCGATTTTTACAATCAGATAACAGTGCTTGAAATGTTCGAAATTTTGTACATAATTACCACAGAATATATTTCTATATATTCTGTGTAATTACTATAAATATAGGCATGATAATATTCGAATATAAAACATTTTATCGTTACACATAATATTATAAAACGAATCTAGGAAAAAATGTCCCAGTAAAAAAAGTAATTAATTTTAATTATTAGTCTAATTTAGATGTAGGTAATATTAATTTTTACTTCATAAATAATAGGTACTGATTTTTTCTGGATTTTTACCGTGTTAAACACCTAAATTTTGTTTCGACTTGATGTTTTTCTAAATATTTTAACATTTAAAACAAATAAAATTGTCACGGTTATCAATTTTTTTAGTTTTAGGTTTCTAAATATATCCACATTGTGTCCATCCGTAGTTACTAGTTAGTATTTACAATTGTTGATTTGATTGCCAGGGAGATAGATATAATTAATATTATAATATTTTTATTACATAGTTTTGAGGCACATTGTTGATTTGGTTACTGGGAAGATATATATTATTTGTTTTATTTGTAGGTGTAAACATTTTTAAATTATGAAAATGTATAGAATTTAATAGGTACTTATATAAAAAAACTTAAAACACACAATTTCATAAAATTTATTTTTATCTACCAAGATAAAATTTATGTTAAATAACTTAATTTTAAAAAGTACCTAAATTATATTACTAGTTACAAAATAAAAACAAAACTAGATTAGTTTTTCATTGCCTAAATACAAAAGTAATTTTAGCATTACATTACTATTTATAATGATGTTATTTTCAATATTTTTAAATAATAATATAAAATGTCAAAAATATCTTTATTTTTCCTGGCTGTATAATTGTCAGTCTACAAAAATTAAATATAAAATAGAGGTACCATAAAGTACTCAAAGAATTTACGTTAGAGTACCTAACTTCCATTTTATAACTACCCAAAAAGATTAGTATATACAAATAATGGATAATATAAAATATGTCCTAAAGTTATGTACAATGATAATAATCCAAATATCATTAAAATGTATTTGGTATTCATTTACAAGCAAATTTAAGAGTTAAAAACTAAAGAAGAAGAATTTTAAGATATAAGTTTGTAAAAGTGAAATTTATAAAATAAAAAGCTGAAAATTATAAAAATGTTGTCATAAATAGCATATTATTGTAATAATTTTATAATTTTTTTCTTTTGTATTTAGTTTTTGGACTATTGTTTATTATTGTTTGATATCTCTTTGGTCAGCTGCACACACAATCAAACAAAAATGTTTAAACAAAAACATTTAATTTGAAACTATTTAGGTATTTGATTGTGTATACAAGCAACTTTATTTAGAATTTTCTTAATTTATTTTTAAATTATTTAAAAATAAGTTTTTACAATATTTGGATTATTATTATTGTAATTTTTAGATATTTTATGAATTATTCAAACATTTACCATTTCTAAGGTTAATCAATGCTTGTTCATAAAAGTCTTAACTACAATACTTAATCATATCTGTATCTTATAACATACTATCATATTAAATTATAAATTATATTTATTACAATTTTCGTACTTCACATGTTCCTTCAACCATAGGCGTGTGCAAACATTCGCAGGTGGTGCATTTCGTGGCTAGGCAGGGCCAGATTTATAACAAGAGACCCGAGAAAAATAAGTAAAAAAAAATATTGTCATTTGATCATTTTTTCCCCAAAAATCGAAAAACCATTTGAAAATGACAAATAAGCAAAAACAAAAAAAAAAAGTCATTAGTTTATCGATCGATCAATAATTAAAGGGCCCTAAACATTTAGGGCCAAGGGAAGGTGCCCTTAATGATTTTCATCAAATCTGGCCCTTGTACTATCCCTCCTTACTCATTTCCACCACCAAAATTTGTAATTTTCTATGATAAACTGGAGATTGCAGATGGTACACATGCATACCCTGCTCCATCCGTATGCAATGTGCATGTCTATGCCTTCAGCCTATAAATAATTTCACATTTTATTTTATATTTACATTTACATTTTATTATGTTTGAATTTAATATAATCAATGTAATAGATTAATGTTTATTTTAAATAAATTTATATATATTAATAATATTACAATTAATATATTTCAGGACTCAGAAGTATTTAATCCAAAACATACAAACAAAGCCATTATACAATATGTGAATTTCAAGTATATTGAAAACAATTTTAGGACAATAGGATTAAATAAAACATTTGATAAAAAAAATTTAATGGAAGCGCAGATGGAATTTGAATCGTAAATGAAACATTGTGTTAATTATATGTTTTAATATATTTGTATTAATTACTAATTAAAATTTTTTTTTAGATTTGAAAAATGGTTCAGTTGTAAAAATAAAGATGTTGCTATAAAAAAATATATCAACGACCTCCGTATACCAATGTTTGGTCATCTTTATCTAAGTATCTATTCAGAAGATAATCGTACACACTTGCTTACATTTTTGGATGTATTTAGTTATCTATTTGTGAGTGCAAAGGGCATTATTTTCCTGCAAGAGTTAAAAAATGTCACTAACATTAACAATTTATCACCTTATCTTTCACTATTCCGGTAAATTAGTTATTACTATAACTAATTTATTTATTCTTATTTTTTTTTGTAAATTAATTTTAATATATCATTTCAGGAAAAATAAATATGTATATTCGGTTTCACCAGAGTTTCTAAATTGTCTTTATGATTTTTTTCAACGTCATTGCATGCTAAAAGTGGTTTGTCTATAACATATATCATAATTATTATAGTTAATAAGATAATATAAATCCTTTTTAATACATAGGGAATTGGTGAAAGAATTCGTTTTTTTGTCTAATTATTGTGCTCAAGTATTAATATATGATTAATACTTTAGAATATAAAACAATTTTATTTATTGTGTCTTGTTTATATATTTGTTAGTATTGTACATCCAACTGAAAACTGAAAATTAATATATTTGATTATATATTTTAATTTTACATCAATAATAAGATAAAATGGGTTCTTAAATGATAATAAAATATATTTTCAAAATAAAATTTATGATAAACATTAATGTTTGGTATATTTAAGCTATTATAAATACTACATTTATAAAACAATAAAAAATAAATTGTTTATGTTATTAATTATTACATATTCGAATTAATTTTTATATAACTAAATTAACTTTTAATTATTGGATATTTAAATATTTAGGTAAATCATGCTTTTTTTATAATAAAATAAAATATTGTTTATTTTTTATTTGCCATTTCAAGTAATAAAAGTTTTAAGTTTGTATGTATCTTGAAATTCTATTATAAACTTTAAGTTTGACATTCTTTAACTAATCCACTAAACCGTAATTAAACTATAAAGGTTATTATGTCTTGGTCCTAATAGATAATATAGGTGGCTTTACAACTACATTAATAGTGTAAAGGATAGATTCTTTTTACCAGTATTTCATAAGTATCTATATTGATAGTTTGATTTTGATTTCAATATTTTTTTATATATATACTATTATTATATATTTTGTTAATTAATATTTTATGTGATTATGTGAATTGTGATTTAAATTTAAAAAGTTAAATATTATGGTTTGGGATGTACCTACACATCTTATTAGTTATATAATATTGATTTATTGGATTTCAATATCGATATTGTATATTGATAGGTGTAAGTGGGTGGTACCTATGGGTGGTGTAGATGTATATGTGTGTTTTTAATAGGTAAATGTAGTGGTCTAATTAGATTCTGAATTAAATTGGTTGATCATTGTATTTACTTGGTGAGACTATATTATAGACTATAGAGTATAGAGTACTTCTTTTTTTAAATCGTTAATCTCTTTATGTATCATTTTATATTTTAGGTGTTTCAAGAATGGTTTGATATAAATTACTCAACTAATGAAGATCCAAGACTGGTATTTGAATCCTATTATAATAATAGTACATCAAAAATAAATAATTGGGCCCAATCATATACTCCAAAACTAGATATTAATGAGTTGAAGAACAATTCTTCTGTTAACAATGATGATTTAACTAAAATGGTACGTTTGTCATTTAATTAATAACATGAGTAGTAAAATGTAAGTAATATGTTCTTTACAAAGTCTAGAATTGTATAAATATTTTATGGAAAGTATAAATTATGTATTATTAATATCAAATTATTTAATTTATATTTAAATAAAATACTCGTATACTTCTCTGCTAAGCAAAAGTGATATAAATACCAATAAATTAATTGAGAAAAATACATGTTTGTATTTTTCATTTTATGTCATTTTTGCTAAAAATAAATAAATAATTATCAGAACAAAATCAAATTATTATAAATAATTTTTCTCATAGTTGTCTTGTATTTCACTTAACAAAATAACAAAAAAATTAAATGCTAGGGAATAACATTGTAACTTGGGTAGGCATCTATCTATAAACATATAATAATAGTGTTTATGCTTGGTAAATTCAAGGTATAGTGTTTTTACTTAGATCAATTCATTTTTTTTTTTCTATAAAAAATGTGTAAAATCAGTAGTGTTGACCAATAAAACATTATTTACCCGATAAAGCGGCTGTCTGCAGGGAGTTTTATATATTCAAAATGACCTATTTTTATCCATTAATTGATTAAGTTGTCCGAAATTTTTTTTAAAAAATAATTTAAATTTCTGTATAAACACTGAATTTTAAATTTTTTTTCATTTATTTCTTTAAATTGTTTTATGAAATTATGCTTGTGTGTACATTATTAATGTTATTATACGGGTTGCAAGTAATAGGTTTTTCACACACACCTGACATTTTCATTTTATTAGAAAATTGCCTATACTCATTATCATTGGCGCCCATAAGGTAAATTTACCTTTAGGGGGGAGGGGAAGGAGTAAAAATTTAAATAAATTATAATATTTTTATATTTACTACATGTTTTAGTGAATAGTGGAATAATAATCCCCATAAAAGAGTTGGAAAAATAATCTCTAAATTTTTGAAACGGCTATAACTCAATTTTGGGTTTAGAACAATAGTTTAGGCATCAAATTTAGTTTTCATCTGAATGTATCTAAATTATCTGAATCCAGGATCAAAAATAGGAATTTCTATATAAATATTTAACCCTTTCAGTGTGCATGTGCAATAACTTGAGTTTTTTTTTAATATAATATTTAGATAACTAAGAATGTTATGATTTAATTTCCATTGGTTGGATTATGATTGGATTTTTATTTCTGGATGAATATGATTTTAAATATCTTTTACATATCAATTGTTTCGAAAAACATCATCGATTTGAATTGAATTATTTCATTTTGGATTCTATGTGATACATATTTACATTTCCTAGAGGCTGTGACCATATATGGTTTGATAAAATATCATTCCCTGAATTAATTCGAAATTCTAATAAATTATTTTATGAATTCAGATAAGAAACAATACAAGAAATATATTTATATATTAAGGTCCATGTAATGGTGACAATGGTGGTGAATCTAATCACATAATATTTTCATAATTATAAAATTATAATAAATATATATAAATAAATTACCCAAATTTTTCAAAGAAATCTCATTTTACATGGTTTTTGAAATTTTCCATGGGGGGCATGTCCCTCCTGATTCCCCAATGGGCATATATAGTTATTATATAACATTAGCCTGCAGCAGTGGCATATCTCAAGTTCAATCAAGAAGGGGGCAATTTAAAAATTATAGTGTACTTACCTCAAAATAAAGGAAAGGGGCACAATCCTCCTTTCATCCGCCCACCACCAAAAAAGAAAGTTGAGTGCATTTTTTTTATAACATTCGTTTTAAATTTCATATATAAATTAATATTATAATACAAAAAATAAAATTGAAGTGTGCCCTCTCCAAATTCCAAAAAAATCCAAAACAATATATACTTATAATATACTATATAGACAAATAGATAGGTACCCTCAAAATCGCTCAAGTGTGCCCTCCTTCCCATAAACAATTTCTGGATCCGCACCTGGATTACAAATGCTATATACCCTAGTGACATATTTTTTCATAATAATCGTGATAATAAGTAATAACAAAATCAAACTATAAATACCTAAAATCGCCTCTGAATACTATCTTACTAAAACCAAAGGCTAAATAAAGTTTAAATTATATAAACAGGGGCACATGTAACATTGTAATATATATGAAAAAGATAAAAGTGTACTTTAAATTTGAATGTTGAATATATAATATGTAGGTATTAATAATGCACCTAATAAGTGCCCATTAATAAATTTCATATTTAATTTTCCATTAATATAGTTTGACATTTACAAAAATATTATTATAGATTATAATTTTAATTTAAGCTTTATTTTCATATGAATTTTTAAATTTGGGTTTTTCCTCTAAATTTATACTTGAGTTTTTTGTATCGTGGACTTTTTTCCTTTGGTTTTCCTTAGTTCTTGTTACACTACAGAATATTTAGTTCTTCAATTTTTGATTACCAAAATTCCCAACCAAAATATTTGTATTTTTAAAATAATAACAAAAATAATAATATTATATAATAATAATATTAATAATAAAACAAATAACACATTAAAAACATGAAAAAACTATCATATAAAAAGTTTTAAGCGCTTATTTAAATGTTTAAAACGTTTTAAATATAATTTTTTGTTCTTTAAAAAAAAATCGTTTTTTTTTTTTTACAATCCTGCCTATGCCTATACCTAAGTATAATATATTTTTCTGTTTATATAAAGAAATGATTGTATTCAGGAAATATGTCCTCTTTATTAAAATTGGAATTAAAAATATTTATATAATTATATATACTAAACTATAGACTAAAAATGGCCTAATATCTTTATCACTACTTTTTGGATACACCGATTATAATACAAATATAATAATTATCAATACACTCTTAAATAATAAATTATCTATGAAATCATAGAAAGTAACACCAAGTAAAAATCCAAGAGGGAGAGTGGTGATCTTCACATTCCCCCCCTCCCCCATATATGCCACTGGTCTACAGAGAGGAGCAGTCTTCATTTTATTTTGTATCAAAATAATAATATAATTTTGTTCTTTTGTTAATAACTTTAATTTATCTATTTCTGTTCTACAGATTATTTTTCCTTTTTGGTTTGTTTTTAATTATTAGTGAGTCATTCTGTCAAATATTATAAATAAATAATCGCTGTGTCTAGACACCCGACCAGGGTCGTGTGTATATTACGTATCCAACCAGAAAAATTTGATGAGTGCATGCACGTTGAAATAATTTGGGCAATCGGTTGAGATCTTACCATTATATTATTATCAAGGGTTGAGTAGAAATGGTGGATTTGTTTAATGGTTTTAATATGGTAGTAATATACATTTATTGATACAACTTTTTCATGATGATCAATGACACAAGTCAAAAATAGTCATATAGGCAATAATGCACAAAACAAAACACAAATTACTTTTTTTAATTAATTATTTTTCTCGACCGTTTTATGACAATCATTACAATACCAATAATTTTTTTTGATTAATCTTTACATTTAACCCAACACAGTGTATGTCATACTAAATTAAACAAGAATCGCACAAAAACATTCTTCTTCAATTTTGTGGTTACATACTGGGTATGTTATATTGTACTTTTTTTCTTAGCCTTTATTACTTTTAAAATGGCTTACCAAACATCTTTTGTACAGTAAGGTTTTATAGTAATGTATGTAAATAATATAATGATAAGATTTTCGGCTACATATTATATCTCGACTGACCGAAATTTTCACAAATCATGCATGCGCTTATTACATATCCGTGGTTGGGTGTGTAATATACACCTGACCATGGTTGGGCGTCTAAACACAGCGATAAATTAGTGGAAAAAAAAATTATTAAAAATCTAATTTTTTTTATTAATAATATAAATATGAATATTTTTAGTGGAATTGTGTAACTTGTAGAATATTGTTTATCTTATTATTATTTTGTATTTATTTATATCAATATTGTATTAAGAAGACGTTACCCATACGTTTGTTGTCTCTGTCTTACATACGCATAACATAGCAAATCTATGTACCACATTACAATTTATTTATAATTAAACTTAGGGTAAATTTACCTATTACCAAATTTGTAGAAAGAACATAAACTATGCCGTAGCATGGAGTTTTTTTTTCATTAATTTTATTTTTAAACAAGTTATAAGTAGTTAAAAAACTTTTATTTTTCAATGCATATAACTAGTTTAAAAAAAAACTCCCCATACTACGGCATAGCTTATGTTCTCTGCAAATTTGATAATAAGTAAATTTACTCTAATATTAGTTATAAATAAACTGTAGTAAGAATACGGTACGTAGATTTGCTATGTTATGCGTATGTAAGACAGAGACAACAAACGTATGGGTCCTCTTAATAGTTTATTATTATTATTATTATTATATAATAATATATACATAAAAAAAAAATGTAGAAATTTGCTAATACTCGTTACTATAAAAATCATTCAGGTTTGGCTGTATTATTTTGTAAATAAATTGACAGTTTTACATTCACTTATTTTCCAAACTTTAACATGCTTAGGCAAGCATAGCTACCAAATTATTTTATAGGTTTTGGAAATTATGGCCAGCATCTATCAGTGCCACCAATGAGAAAAATCTCGTTGGCTACATAATTTACTACTTAGGAGTCAAAACTCAGTCTGCACTGAAATTTATATTTCAACCACTCGACCACAGCCAACCCCCACTGTACTATTTTGTATGTTACAAAAAAAAGCAACAAACAATAAAACTTGGGTTACTGAATAATAGTATATATATATAATGTAAATTATAATAATTATTAGTTTAGCGGTAAAAGTTTACCGCCAATACAAGGTGCCTTACAAGGTAACCCTTCACTGTCCACCGGGGGCCGGTATCGCTCCTGTTGAGAACCACTGGTTTAGATATTATTAAAAAAAAATCACAATTTTACTCTTATTAAAAAAAAAATTACATATTATACTGAACATGAATATCATATGAGAGACCATGCTTTTTTTCACCTTATACAAATGTATTAAGCAAATTTCTATATTATATATATATATATACAAGATAAAATTTATCAAGTATATCTTATTAAATATATATATGTCTTATAAAAGTTTTACTATAACATGACATAAATTCAGAAATATTTCAATTTTATTAGGATCAGTCTTCACAAAACAAGAACAGTCAAAACACTACTGATATACAAAATAATGTAAGTAAACTGCCATAATATTATATTTGTACATTTTTATTTAATAATAAATAGTGATAGAATGATGGGAAAAAACTGAAAGTGAAAGTAAAAAAAATATTGCAGCATAAAAATGTTTCATATAAAAAATAAAAATAAAATGTGCCTATATATATATATATGTATTACCTATTTTTATAATAGGTACTATAAATTCTATATTAATTGTATTTATATAACTGTAGATAAGAAAATGGGCAATATTGATCAAATAAGTAAACTAGAACTGTTTTCAAATAATAGAAAAATTATATATTCACTTTACTTTGAAATTTGTATAACAATTGTGCAACATCACACTATAATAATTGTAATAAGCTGTATTTATTTAAATTCTATGAAACATTAATAATAAATATGATAATGTGGAAAATATAGAGTAATACAGTGTATAACTTGAGATAACTGGAAATACTGTATCTTTATAAGTTTTTACTCAATTTATATTGTTTATTTTTTTTGTATAATAAAAAATATAAAAATACAAATTTTCTTGTATTTTTTTTATGTATATAATATTGGTCAATTTAGATTTAGTAAAACCATTTATATGTAGTACAATGCTGTATTTTCTAAATTTTATTATTGGATCATTGATAAATTTTAATATTTTATTTATTAACTTTTTTCACTATGTTATTTTTGTAAGAGGACAATATACCAGTGTCCAGCATATACTATCTTTGTCTATCCAATGATCAATATAGCAAAACTACACTGCACAAAATAAAGATTGTGGTATCTATATAAACATTCACAAAATATTTTGAAGACAAAGAAGTTTTAATTTTTTTAAATAGGTGTAACTTTTTATTAGAAAACATTTGACATAATCTTTGTATTCAAATTTGGTAATAAGTGTTTAATTTTAATCATAGATGTCACAATTTTTGTTCTCTGTAATATAATTTTGTTATATCATCCATTAGATGTACAGAAATAATATACATGCATATAACATATTCTCAACATGCTTCTATATACATCCTTAGCAATTATATCAAGCAATCAAATCCTGAGTCTTTCGTGGAGTCTTACCTTAGGTGTGTTTTTTGCGATTAACCAAATATAATTTGGTTACTGTATTTTATAAACAATTAGTTTTGGTTATATTAGTTTAACCAATCAAATGGAATAGTTATTATGTTTGGTTATTGATAAACATAACCACGTTGATCACAAAAACACGTCTCTTATTTATTTTGTTGATTAATATGTTCCATGTACAAACTAATCACTGTCACTCCTAATAAATGAGGGATATTGGGTCTAATATATAGTTTATAAATTTTTGTATTTTCTCACATATGTCTGTGTTTCTGAGTTATTATTTACATTATCATTATTACATTATTACTATATTAAGCATTAATGTAAATATTATATATATATATACAGTATTTAGTGAGTTGTAATTTAATTAAAGTTACAAGTTACTGTAACATAATTACTTTTTTGAGTAACACAGTAATAATTACATTACTTATTATTTCAAGTAACACAAATGTAATTCAATTATTATTTAAAAGTAATTTGTATGAAGTAGTGCAATATGTATGACGTTATAAACTTTTTACAGTATTATTATTATAAATTATAAAAGACCAAGGAAAAATGTTTAAAAAATAAAAAGTTCTATATGAATATCAGATCTAATAATAAACATACTTCTCATTGATATTTTATGCAATATTTTCATTTGTTTTTATAATTGTTCTAAATTTCTATACTAAATATATATTATTTCAAATTTAAGTTCATTTTAACTACATTTAATCTGCACTGTATATTATTATATTTTGTTTTTAAACTATCAATGGTTTATTGTGAGATGAAATATTCATTCAAAACTCAACCCGTTCCAAAATGGTTTTCTCAATATTATCGTGATGTAACTATATAAGTGCTACATAATATACTACACTAATATTTCAAATAATTTTTGAAATTTTTTGTTTTGGTAAATCATGGCAAATAGGAGACATTATATTTGCATTAGATATATCAAGAATTAGGGCTTCTAACCATATTTGTATTTACAAACAAATTGAACATAATTTTCTTAAATTTTATTTTATACATTTTTCATTGTTGATCTTTAAATATGAAAATTATTTATATTTTATAAAAACGTATAATATTAAATTTTATATCATTGTACAACCAATACATTCAGAATATAAAATTGAAAATTATAAATAAAATTATAAAAGAAGGTTTAATACTATTACTTGGAAGTTATAACAAATTTTTTGTTTATTCAATAATGAACAGATAAATTAAAAACTCTATAAACATATTAATATCTTTTATCCACTTTATCATATTATATAATTGGTCCCAATAATTTTATTGGTTAAAAAAAAATCATCAATTAAATCTACATAAATGTATACTTACTGGAAAAATATATTGGGCTTACATCAGTAGATGTGTGGTGTAGGTATTTCCCTAAAATTAGCAGTTTATATAGAGTATTTTTAATCATGTTGCACTATCACTACCTACATTCATTCATAAGACTGCTTATTTATGTATTTTTAATAGCACTTGTAGTGTTTATAGATTAATGTAGGACTGAAATACCAGATTACCTTTATATTTTAAGGAAAATTTTAATAACTCATGTCTATATTTAAGGTTATAGAATATTAAGTGTGGTCATTTATTGTTCAGCTGTTTGTTTTGCATGTTTTTATTAGGTAGGAAAAAGTATGATCGAGCATAATGCTGTGATTTACCAATATAAATTATATTGATTATTATGAGATATATAACAATATTAACAAATTATAATAACACATATCTACATCATTTATGTAATCTATGTATGTATAATGAATATTCTGTAGATTTTCTTATTATGATTCTTCTCTCTAATATAATTTTGGTTAATGCTAGTCATACAATCTGTATTTATTTTATTACAGACAAAATTTCATGTGTCTAGATTATATATATGATATTTTTTCATTTTCCATTAAATATTATTTAAATATAAATATTCCTCGCAATAATGAAACGATTAAAGAATGTCGATTAGAAAATAGTTTTAAAATGCTATTAACATTTTGTACAAAATAGAATACATTATAATAATATCTTCTTATTCTTTTTCTTCTTCTTCTCCTTCTTCAAACTATTTAGGGTCAGTCATCACCCTAGTTCTCAACTTCTGTAGAGCTCTATCTGCCGTATCCTCATTTAAAATCATCCGCTAGGTTAAGTTATTAAATTTTTATATGGTCTTATATTCTCTATTATATTCCCCATCTTTTTTTTGTCATCCTCTTCCCCTCTTTTCTTCAACATATATTCTCTTTACTATTCTTACTACTCCTGTCTTGCCCCTCCTTAAAACATGCCTTAGCTATTTCAATTTATTCTCCCTCATTTTGTTTACTATGGGAACCATACCTATACTACCCCTTATATATTTATTTCTTATATGGTCCTCTTTAGTCACTCCACTCATCTTATTATTGTCATTTCTTCCACACTTATACTCTTTTCTATCTTTCTATCCACACTCTGATCCATACATTGTTTCAGACCTAACTACTGTTTTGCAAAATTTATCTTTTAATCTAAATGGGATTTTCTTGTTGCACAAAATACCTGACACTTTTCTCCACTTTATCCATTTATACTTAATCCTATATTTCATCCCTTTCTCATATTTTTCTGTATAACAAATCCTAAATATTTGACCTCTCAATCTCACCTACTACATTCCCACATAACTTCATAATTTGCCTATCCCTTGTCACTCCGTGTTCCCTTTCTCAAAAATCATACTCTATATATTATGTTTTAATCCTTTTTCCTCAAGAGCTTCTTTTCACTCTTCCAGTCTATCGTTCACTTCCTCAACTAACACTATATCAACTGCAAACAACATGTACCTCACCCTGCATGTCCTTTGTTATTTCATCTATTACTAGGGAAAATAAATAAGGACAAAGCAAAACCTTGGTACACTCCTACTCTAGCCATAAAATCTTTAGTTTCTCCACACAAACTCCTTACTCTTGTACTTGCCCCTTTTTACGATTACATGTTCTTAATTGCATTCACATACACAATTTCTTCATTAATGCCCATTTCAAGATCTCTCTAAAGACCCTATTACACACCTTCTCTAGATCAATAAACACCATACAAAATTTTCTCTTATTTTCTCTATACTTCTCTACAAACTATCTTTTGCAAAATATTGGCTCCATAGTTGACCTCCCAGACAGGCCCAAACTGATTTCTCCTAACAAATATCTCACTTTTTACTCTCTTATCTTCCCAAATTGTCATACTGTGACTATTATATCTCTCTATAATTCCCACATTTCTGTACATTTTTTCCTTTAACTAGTATTTTATTAAAGAACTAAGAATTGCTTAATACTGGAAATATCTGATTAAATTATTTAAAATGAAACTTGTAATACTAATATTAGAGCTAATAATGATAAATTGTGTTCATATACTCGTAGAGAGATTGCGGCAAGAATTGAAGCAGGAAATAAATATTATTATGGATTTATGAAGTTCCGAAATTCATGAGTTATGTCAGGGAGACTGAAATAGTAGTTATATATACGTCCCTAATACGATCAGTTATATTGAATGGTTCTAAAACTTAGCCACTCGGAAAAAAAAAAACAAAGAAAAAGCTTATTGTTTTTGAAAAAAAAGTTTTGAGGGTCCACTCAAGTATGATATATCTGGAGAGTGGAGACGAAGAAAGAATATAGAGCTAGAAATATTATATAGTGTGATTCGGACATATTAAAAGTTATTATAAAAGGAAGACTGCTGGCTATGCTTTGAGAAACCAAAATCCACTGCTACGTACAGTGATAGAACAGAATCCTGGTGGGAAAAGACCTTTGGGAAGACCAAGAATGCACTGAGAACGTGTAATAAAAAAAGGATTTTGAACAGTTAGGAAGTAGTTCTAATTGGAGGAATCTAGCGTTGTACAGAGAAGAATAGAGGCTTGGTTATAAGACAGGATAGTCCTAAGGGCCCAATAAACCTGAGAAAAAGATATATTTTTACACTACACCAGTTATAAATAATGTAAAACCCTGTTAACATTATTTCACAATGAAAATAGAGGGAAACAATATAATTTATGAGGATAATTCTTTTGTGTCATACATACATTTTTTCATTCCTTTTAGACAAAATTTGATTGCTGATATTTGGTATTACGTGAGCTATTTACTTGTAGATATATTTTATCGATAAAAATTATACTTCATCATGTCTTTTGAAAGTGGATAATTATTTAATTTGATAAAACCGCTAGATCGCAGCATAGTGCTTACGTCGATTTTCATCAACAAAATAATAGCATTTCATTTTGAAATGTTATCACTAGAATTTCACCGGGTTATCTTAGTAGTTTGTTATATTTATGTAGCATGTTTTGTGATTGTAGTAAACAAATTATTTTAGGTTAAGTTTTGTAACAAAAGAATTACTTTAGTGTATTAAGTTAACCATTAATGCAGGTGGAAATTAAATTGCCCGCTTCAGTAGTGAGTGAGCTACAGAACACTATGTTTAATTTTCAAAAAATCATCGATCGTGAATTTCAGGATTCTAGCAGTTCTGATAGTTCAAATGAACAAGAACAAGTAATATTTCATTAGCTGTATCATTATTTTTATTAATTTATAACTTTACTAAAATGTATTAACTGATTAATTTTATTTATGTGTAACACTTGACACCTCTAACATGTCACACCCGCATTTACTATCTCCTTCATTTACATTTGCAACAATTTAC
Source organism: Pemphigus obesinymphae (assembly GCA_025469235.1). Classification (NCBI taxonomy): domain Eukaryota; kingdom Metazoa; phylum Arthropoda; class Insecta; order Hemiptera; family Aphididae; genus Pemphigus; species Pemphigus obesinymphae. Next base: position 10,576 of record JAIPRL010000261.1, on the reverse strand, counting down.
ATCCACATAGAATGTAAACATCACACATGGGATATGTAAATACATATACCAAAAACCATGATAATAAGAGCAAGTTTACATACATCACAAATTATACATAGGTACATACATGTATATTTTGTGTTTGTGTGAATATCGATAACTTGATTTTAGTATTTGCAGTGTTTGAATTTTATGCGGATTATCCAAATAATATTAAACAAAAACAAACATTTTGTAGTAATTTATAAATATGGAAAATGTCAAAATCCAACAAACAAAAAATTCTCAATACATTGTAATGCTGAATTCCCATGACTGACATATTTGGCAAATATTTGGTTTGTGGCAAGTATTTGGTACGTCATAGAAACAGTATATTTCTACTAATATTGGTAATTGGTTTGTTCCTGCAACTTGTTGGTAAATGTTGGGTCTTATACTCAAATATTGGGGTATTTGCCAAGTACACCAGTCTTGGAGATCCGTCATACATATTCACCAATATTCTTTTCATGTTTATTATTTTAATTTTTACATTATTAGTTTTTACCAATATTAGTTATAAATTGATCTAGATGATTTAAAATATTCTGTTAACCGTATTTAATACATTACATTCTTATGAAAATGTAAGTTATTATTGTTTAAAGATCTATGGTTTAGTATAATATAAAAGTTGCTCTAATAACTAAGAAGTTGTAACCTATTAAAGTTACTTTATTGTTCACTATTTAATGGTTGATTTATAGAATAAATATTACTCTAACTATATGATTAGTCTAATATTTAGTCTGGTCATATTATAAAACACACTTCGTCTTTTCTTAATATAATAAAATTAAAGTTGGGACAAATAAGGCTACAGATTTTATTGGTCTTAAGATAATCAATGTTTAATAATTGAATACTTTTTTCAATCTGAGTAAATATAAAATTCATAACCTTTTTTACCTTTTTTCTAACCTAGATTATATTATAAAAGTCAAGATGTAACTAATAATATGGTCAATGATCGTTATTAATGATGTATTTTAGTTTTACTATAGTCGGGAGAATAAAAAGTGGCCGCTGATGCAAACGCCCCTGGCTGTTTATTTTCATCAGAGTAATGTAAAATATTTTTTAGTGATACATGCCAAAATCATGATAAGGTTCTAAAATTCTCCTAAAATAAGACTCCAAAAGATTGTCCTTGTACCCAGAATAAACCTAAAAAGGAAATAATAAAGATGTATACAAAAGCGTAGCCAGCCAGACGTTGTACACCGACTCGCACCTTAAGCATGTCTTAGTCTGAGAACCCCTTTTTATCAGAAAAAAAATAGTTGCTAACACATTTGCCAACAGCCAGTTTTCGTTCTCCCGACTATAAACTAATAAAACAATGATGTTAAAAATGATGATGTATGTTTTACCAAGTTAAGTACTTTAATACAATACCTATACTTGGTAACACTTAATGTAATTAGAGTTTATTAAAATACTTCTTTAAATTGATTTAATTTGATTAAAATTTATTTATTTATTATTGAACACCATTTATTGTGTAAAAATGCAAATAAAGCATATTAGTAATTTATGGTACCATATCTTTATCTGGTGGTTAGTTATAATTTTCATTAAAAACATCCAATTATTTAAAATCTAAATTCATTGTTTTGTTGAAAATGTTGAATGGTCAGTATGCATTTGAATTATTAATTACACGTAACAGCCTAAATAAAAAATCGACATTCTCTGATTCTAAGAACATTAATTATTGTAAAATTCAAATGTATTCTTAAAATCTAATTTAGTTGAATTCTAATTTTTACTCAGATTACTAATAAAAATGAAATTAATAACAGTAATTGTATATATGTTCAAAGATACCAAATAATGGAGAAATTAAACAGAAAAAACAGAGGAGAAAACTAAGGAAAAATATTGCTGATGATCAAAATATGAGTAACCCAAGTGAATACTCATTTAAAGTAAGAGTAATATTTTCCCCTTGTTTTTTTTTTTTATTTTACAACAATTATACATTTAAGGATACTTCGGATGATTCTTGTTCTATGCATTCTTTTTCTGATGAAGAAACTTCAAAGCGTAAATATATTACAAACAAAAATAAATCAAATCAACCTTTATCATATGTAAGTGAAATATCTAATCTACACTTTTATATATTTTTCCACTAATGTAATATTATTTAAAAAATACTTCATTTATTTTTTTGAAGAAAACTTCATGGCATATGAAAGCTGCATATAACACCAAAATTGATGTGAAATATCTCAATGATGATTTACTTCTAAGTACTACAAGACAAATTGCATTAGTAAATTGTAAAAAGTGCGTTAAATAAACTTGGCTACAATTAAAATATATATGTTTTGAATATATTTAAAATATTTAAAAATGAGTAATATTTATATATAAATATAAATAAATTCAATTATAGTTATATAATTAAATACATATAATTTTCTTAAATAAAACTTCACCTTTAGGCTATTTTCACATACACACACACACATACATTGATGTTGTCGGATGTAAGTATCAGTGTCAGAGTCAGATTCATTGAATATCCATTGTTTATCCCAAATTATCAATATTTGTATAGCAATTGAATGTATAGCTAAATATCAGAGGTTAGGAATGTGACCCGTATATTTAAATGATGGTGTGTGTGAAAATGGCCTTGTGATTAAAATTCCAATGAGTTATATTAATATTTCACATTCCATAATGTTTCACAGACTATCATGTACTATTTTGACATCTGACCAAAAATATGTCGCTGCTGGTTCATTAGATTCATTGATTTACTTATGGAAGAGATCTAATCTATCACCTGAATTAGAAAAAAATAATTCTATACCTTCTGAAGAAAACGAAAATTTTATTGAATGGTAAATTATTTTATTTTATTAATATATTTTAATTAATTTATATTAATTATCTTTTAACAATTTTTAAAGTTTGGAAAAAAGTACTGCATCTATTTTACGGGGACATGGTGGATCTATATTTGATTTAGCTGAAATACCTTCAGCCAATGTCCTTCTTAGTGCATCTAATGATAAAACGTTCAGAGCTTGGGATTTAGAATCTAAAACTTGTTTAGAAATATATGAGTGAGTAATGAGTATATAAAATATAACTTATTATTAAAGCATGAATTTTTATGGAATAAAATATTCAAAATATATTAATATTTATATTGTTATTTTTACTGAAATATTAAAAAAATTAAACAAAAATGTCATATATTAAAATAAAATTGTTACATATAAATGCCGATATACAATAGTCATAACTAACACTATGTTAATTATGAATTATATATGGATAAAATTTTAGACATAAATATATAATATACTTATTTTATCTTATTTGATATCTTACAATGTTTGCCGTAACATGGTCATGCCGCACTATCCCATTTGTGTATATCAAATTTTTGAGGGGAAAAAATTGCAATTATCACGTTTTATACTACTGGAAGAACAAATTTTTCAGTTTAGCACCCGTACCATTTTTCCTTTTTTCTGTTTAACTGATGAAAATATTTATGGTAAAATTTTATTTTCTAATTTGATTTAGAAGTTACAGGCTTCTTGATTTTACAAATTTACCATTTAATATGTACGAGGCATGCCAACATATTAATAACATATGATTACACTACTCCATCGTCACAACTATTCGCTACTACAATATTAAATTATTATATTTATATTAAACTATGAGATTCATTGTGATAATAATATTAAGTTGGATTAAATCTACCAATTTATTGTTTAAACCACTTCGAGTAGATAACAGGGAAAAGTAAATGCTTTTTGAGTGTTCATTAATTTTGATCGCATCTAGTATCCGGGCATGGTCAAATATGGGATATCTATGTTATCAATGTGTTGTTGGTATGGATATTAAATAATAAATTTGTGAACTTCGTAGGTGTTAAAATTCATTCCTACCAAAATAAAAACAAGGGTCTAAATTTATCCCAAATATCACATACATATGGGGGAAAAGAATATCAGTTAAGGTTTTGGGTTGATTTCCACTCTTCCGGAACTTGCTAGATTGAAATGCTTGTTTCCAAGAAAATGTTATACTTTTAGTTTTGAACATCACTGCTAAAATATTCACATATGTATATGAATGTTAATAATATTGTTTTTAAAAATTCTTCTCCGTTATTTCTGGTCAGATTTTGTATATTAATTTTAATAAATAATATAATGTCTAATAATTTCTATGCATAGAATTAATATTGAATTTAAAACCTTAAAGTGCCGATGAAATGTAGTTAATTTAAATCATATATAGTTGTATGTTTTGATTTTTATTATAAATCTATTAAAGTATTTTCACTACATAAATATTTAATTTAGATTTTAGTAAAACAATTTTTTAAAAGGTATTCCGCATATGATTTATTAACACTTGGACAAAGACTCGGGTAATGAGAATAAGTAATACAAATTAATTGAAACCTGTTTTTGACTAGTGAGAATCCAATCTTCATCTGATTTACCTAACTTTCATTTATTCATAGATATATTATATAAGGCAAATGATCACATATAATATTTGTTTAAATTCGTTTCACTCTGTGAACCACTGCTCTATTTTTACATTTCAAGAGAAAACTGTTTTGGATTACTTAACACTAACCAACTTTTGTTCACGTAATCATTTTTAAGATTAAGACCTTTTTCTTGTACATTCAAATTTCAGTATTTTGTTTTAAAATATTTTTTTAACATTAACCCCCTCCCCCTCCTCAAAAAAAAAAAATAAATAAAATAAAATAACAGAATATTCAATTTTAAATATATAAGAAGTATAAATATATGTTTCACGATTTTATAAATTGTAAAACATAAAAAATAGAATGGAATTGTTTGTAGGATTAACAAAAACAAAATCAAATCCACCTTCTACCTTAGTATATTATATTAAATTTTTTGTATAATTTAATCTAATTTCCTATTTATATAGTGAGCATGAACATAGAACTTGGTGTATTGCTGCTTGTCCATATAGTTTGCAAGTGGCAACTGGATCATGTGATGGTGCTAGCTGTTTATGGTTCTTGAATTATAAACGACCATTAAGAGTTTTTATGGGTCATCTCGATGATATTTTGGTAAAAATATTGAAAAATTGTTTTAAGAATAAATATAATAATTATTAACTGTATTTCAGGTTATAAAATTTCATCCAAATCAAGTTCTTTTAGCTACCGGATCAGCTGATAAAACTATTCGCGTGTTTGAACTATTAACTGGTGAATGTCAAAGACTTTTATTGGGCCACTCAGATTATATCACTTGTTTGGAATTTCATCCAGTTGTATCAAATATCCTAGCATCAGCTTGTAAGTGTATATTCATATTATTTTGTAGGAAAGATCAAGACTAGTCTGTAAAAATGCTTGTTCATTTGTGTGGAAACAACATTTAATTTCTTTGTTGTTTTTTTTAGAAATAAAACAATAGAATGGATTTTAATACTATATTATATTACTCATTAGGGTGGTCCAATTCATATAGGTTAAAACAAAACATTTTTTTTTTTTTACTTACCTTCCACAAACACTTTTTTGTTCCTTTACCAAAAATAAATATGTATACTAAAAACTAGCCCATTTTAAGTATATTTAGAGGCAGCTGCTAATATATATAAGTAAAATAAATATTTGTGAAATTTATTATTTATTATTAATAATTGTTGTTTTCAACATTTTCTATTGACTGTGTGAACTCGTCTAATCGAAATGCAATGTTTGTCGTTGGGGCTGTAGCTCAAGCTTTAGGAACACCAATATCAGATATATCTTTATCATGTAGCACAATATACTGCAATAAAAATCAGATTCACCAAACTGTTGTAGAAACAGACAAAACTTCTTTTTCTTTCCAAAATCCTCTTGTTTTGTATTGGGATGGTAAATTGCTACCTAACATTATTGTTGGATGCAAAAAGTGAATCGAATGGCTGTACTTATCAATGGTGGTGGTTTAGAAAGACTTAGCAGTTTCAGAAATTAAATAGGAATGGGCAAAAAATAAGCCAAGGCTTGTTTGAAAGATTTTGACGAGTGAGAGTTAAAAGCCCAAGTTTGCTTTGATACAACATCTTCAAACACGAGGTTGAATTTGGGTGTATGTTCTTTAATTGAAAATTTCCTAGCTCCGGATAATAAGTTTGTTTTGATTACTTATTGACACAATGTTTTTGAAGTCATGTTCTCCAGTGTTTTAAGAAAGTGTTAGGTTTCCAGAGAAAATGGCTGGAAATAGATCAAGGGAATTTTACAATAGGTTAGGAAAACTTTTTTAATACTGAGACCCTTCTTGAATTCTACCAAAATATGAATAAGTACTACATTGATGCTATTAAAACTCAACAGCCTAGAGACGACTACTTCGAACTACTTAAACTGTATCAGATTTTTGTCGAAAAGCCAGAAAAAACTGAAGTTTGATTTTGTGTAACAGGAGCCTTGCATCAAGTTCGTTGAATGACGAAGAAAATTTATTCCTGAACATTTAGTTGGGCTTTCTTTCTTCGATTTGTGTGTCAGTGTTAAGTCTAAAAAGTAAATTGTCAAAAATTTTTAACGACCACCAAAAGAAAAACCATTAAAAGACTTGATGGTGTAACTTTTAATCATCAGAATCTACTCCAGTCTTTTATCACACAACGCATAATGGATCTGTTTGATTTATTACTCAATTATGGTAAAGATAGCTTCATTTTTAGCAAAAGATCTCTCAGAGTGGCCAACTGATATAGTTTATACTGAAATGCAGAAGAAGGTTCGCCAAATGAAGGTTGTTAATGGTTGTGCAGAGTGGGAATAGCTCTGATTCAAAAATTTAATTCCAGTATAACAAAGAATGAGAAACAAAAACAATATCTTCTCCATCTGATTGATCTACATAGAAAAAATATCCCATTGCTTCAAAATCCAACGTGATGAATATGAACTTGGGTGATTAAAACCCTCTAATTACAAATTTAAAATAATATATTTCAATTTTTTTTTGGTTTCTATAATAAATGAATAAAAAGAAATGTTTTTTCTTAATATTTACCTTACTCTTAAAAGTAATAAATCCTAGCGACCCTTAAATATTGTTCAATTGGGCTGAAATTTTGTAGAATGGTTAATAAGGTGGTTTGTAAGAAAAAAACCTTTTAATTTTAATTCCAAAAGTAAATAAAAATGGACCCCCTAATACTCGTATTATAAAATTTAATAATATTTACATATATTTTTTATATTTTTTTTTTAGGTAGTAGTGGTCAAATTATAGTGTGGGATATACCATCAGGTGAAATATTATGGAAGTTAAAAGTGGCAAAAGTGTTATTTTCGGATCTTGCATGGTTAACTAATGATATAATATTAGCTTCATTAAATACTGGTATTATCCTGAAATGTGATACTAAAAAGTAAGTAAAATTATTTATTGAAGCGAAGCTTCTTAGTGCAGGCTATGGGAGAGGGAGTGAACTAAGAAAAAATGAGTGACATGTGCCAGTCGTTACCCTTTTCTCTAGTAACTATCATACATATACAACCTTGGTACGTACAAGACTCATGGACATTTTCTAATAAGGCCTTCACATGATCGTTATCATGCACCTTCTTTATTACCATACAAACCTAGAGGACTAGGGTCCAGAGTAAAAATTATCTCTCAACTGCCAAAGTTTAAATACACTAGATTTAACCAATTCAGTCTCTCAAAACAGTAATTATTGTATTACTCTCAGAGATGTGGATGGACGACAATCAACAAATCAAAATTTCTAATATTAATTGCATTACTCAATATAAAATAAATAATAGTCATGCTACATGGGTTAAATACGATATAACTTAATATAATAACCACAAATATGAATAAAAATAAAACAATACTAAAGAATTTAATGTTTGAAGTTCAAGTATTGGAGAATTGCTATATGTAAAATGTAAGCTGGAAAAATTTTTGAATTAATCATGGCAGTGATCTACATTTCACCGAATCAAAAAATTGATGACATTCCTTAAGAGAGTATTGGCAAAGTATGTTGAAAAAATTGATGAATGTATTGGCCACGATTTTCATAAAATTCCATTTATTTTAACTGATGACTTTAATATCAATTTTATGTATGAAAAATCACATCCACACAAAATTTTTTTTTTTTGAGATATTTAATTTAACAATGAACCAGTAAGCTGGCATAATCAACAACAAAATATGGTTATAAACATAACTATTAATGCAGATTTTCAAAATTTTTAAACAAAAAAAATGTTCAGATGTTTCTATCATACTTTATTTACAACAAACCAATCGTTACCATGATCAATATTGTGAATGTGATGATTAGATATTTTTTTGTTAGTAAAAATTTGGCAATTTTAGTATTTTGTAAAGATTTTATTTTTAACTATTACTCATTATTATTACTATTATTATTATAGGTATAAAAATGCATAAGAAGCTTCGCTTTTGCCGCGTGTCCACGAACTGACACACTTAGGTTTTATTTTATATTACTTATATAATTTTTTTCTTTTTAAACAGGGATTATGTAAATACAGCTGAAAAAGTAGAAGGATTTACAACCAGTTTTAATCGTCTGATGTCTTTAAAACTAATTGATTCTGTAGTATATACAATTGGTATTTCTGGTAAAGCAACATTACCGAGCTCTTCTTCTAAGAAACGCATAATAAAAGATTCAAACAGAGTAAAATGTGAATCACAAACATCACAGCAACAACAAGGTGAACCTTCAACATTTAATAAATTATTTTCCAAGCCACGCATAATTGAAAATAATGGTAATTCCGTATTACCTTTACTTGAATTGAGTTCAACCCAAATTAACCTCTCTACATGTGACTTACAGTATCAATTAAATAATAATTCAAAAAATACACCACAGGTATCATCAGATTTTTTACAAATGAATTTACAACATGCACCATTTAATCTAACTTCTGATGAAATAACTAAATTAAATTCTGAAAATCAGTCTAAAAATATCAGGTTAATACAAAAACCATCTATCAAGGCAATTCAGAAAAATATTCAGATTACTAATCCAAGTTCTCCACAAATAAACGTTCAACCAACAAGTATAAATACTTCGCAACCATTGACTAATGTAAATGTTCCAATACAGTCTCATATTACAAATATACAACATCAAATTGGCAAAAATCAATTGCCAATAAATATGAAATTACAACAATTGAAACTACAAAATTCTACAGTTCAAACAACTAATGTAGACATTCAAGAGCAGCATCAATCACAACTGCAAGAAACTAATCTATCAAATAACGTGTTTGTTCAACAGCAGCCAATGCTACAATACGTTTTAGGAAATAATATACACATGGCTAACATGGGTGTTCAAAAGCAACAGCAACAATCACAGCTACAGCCAGTAATACTACCACGTCCAATATCACAGAAAAGTCAAAAGAACATACTACAACACGAGACACAAAAACAGACTCAACGAGCTGGCAGTAATATTAAAATTACTAGAAAAAATCTTCTGCAGCAACCACAACTTCAACAGATAAGACCTAACGCACCAAAAACCAAAATTAATATTCAACAGAGGCAACCACATCAACAAACAAGTGTTCGGTTGGCCAATGTGAATGTTTCAAAATCAAGCGATGATGATATTTCTATACCCAATCCTTTACTGTCTGATTTGAAAACTCAATATATGTCAAAGCCAGGCCCGTCATTGACATCTGCAGGTGTACCTAATCGGTCAAGTGTTAAAGTACAAAAACCTATAATGACAACCAAACCACCTTCTCTAGAGAAGATGCCCCCAGAAGATTATGCACGATTACGTCAAACTGTAATGGCGAGTTTGCTCCAAACCAATCCAGAGATGTTTACTCGTGGTCAAACTGTGATTGGAGAAATAACAAGATCTCAATCTACAAATCAACAAGTTGACTCTAATGGATCTAATTTACAGACTGAATCACAACTTAATGAAAATTCTCAAAACTAATTACTATTTATTATTAAATTTAATATTTTTTAAAGTTTTTAAGAATAAGACTGAATTTAATGAATGGGTCTGTTGTTCTTCGGTCTTCATTTAGTTGTTTATTTGTAATATTAAGTTTTTTTTAAATTTTATATTAAGGTTATATATTATATTGTATTGTATATGTGTAATATGTTATATATATACGCTATAATAGTATAGGCCATAGAACACAGATGATCATGTAAAGAATCATTGAATTTGTCAAAACTGATTGCTGATTGATGACTAGAAATCACATGTTTTTTTGTGGTTAATACTGTAATAATATTTTATATCAGTGCTCGGAATGGACCGGAACGCCCCGAAATTGCGTTCCGGTTCGTTATATTAGCCTTTGCGTCCATTCCGGTCGCTAAAAATTAATATTTAAGAATTCTGGACAGTAAAAAATATTTAGTTATTAAAAAAAAAAAATGGAAAGTATGTTCTTTCTATTAATATTATGTTACTGTAATTTCATGATATCGAGAACAATAATTATTAAATAGCAATCAAA